>CM062290.1:391236275-391538179 GCA_031216915.1 Pictodentalium vernedei | reverse complement strand
ACAAATCCGCATGTCCTTGATTTCACCATAGATCTTGTATTTGTATTTTGAGTGCAGTAACAAAAAAGGAAAAAGTACACTGACGTTCAGATATACTATTCAAATAAAGTAGGGGATATTTGATAAAAGTGAGATATATGAAGAAATATATTTATATTTTCATCAAAAAGAGAGTTGAGGCATTTCACTGTGACATCTGGTGAATGATTTCAGCGATAGTTGGGTGTCTGACAAGAACACATTCCACGCACTGTGAAGTAGAAGACATGGACGGTCAGTCAGAGAATTTACCACATTCAGTCCAAGACCTTAATACCTAATAAATCCTCCTCGGTTCGCGAGTCTAGCGCGGATCCGACGTGGCATACCCCTCACAGAACGTCCAATATCAGCTTGACTGATGTTACTCCATTCTACCTGAAGTGCAGCGGCGAGTTCCTGTACATTGGTAGGGGACTGTTGGTGTTGTCGTAGGCGCCTGCCAAGCATATCCCAAATGTTCTCGATTGGTGAAAGGTCTGGACTTAGTGCTGGCCAAGGCAGTGTAGTGAAATTCTGCTCCTGGGGGAACACGGGCCCTATGTGCTTTTGCATTGTCATCTTGGAAAATGAATCGACGGCCGTGACTTCGCGCAAATGGCACCACAT
Organism: Pictodentalium vernedei; assembly: GCA_031216915.1. Lineage (NCBI taxonomy): Eukaryota > Metazoa > Mollusca > Scaphopoda > Dentaliida > Dentaliidae > Pictodentalium > Pictodentalium vernedei. The sequence goes on along the minus strand of CM062290.1, from coordinate 391,537,531 downwards.
GAGCTGCTAACACGTTCTCACGGTAGTATTGCCCTGTGACACGACCTAGGATGACATGTAATGCTGTTCTGCTTGTCATGGTTATGCCTCCCCACACCATAACCGATCCACCACCAAAACGATCGTGCTAACTAACGGTTACGCCATGGTATTGGTCGTTCCGCCGCAGCCACACTCTGTTTCGCCTGTCGTGGAAGTCGAGAGTGAACCTCGATTCATCGGAAAATAAAAATACAAGATCTATGGTGAAATCAAGGACATATAGATTTGTTCGATTGTCCGGGTGAAAAGTTAAACCAAATCGGCCTACTTGAATACTAATACCCCCAAATTACTCTTCAAATTATGTTACTGTTAAAATATTAGCTTTCCAAAGATATAGTTTTTGGCTCTTCATTGAAATGAGATCACCTAAGTCCTTCCAATGAGAGCTCATACACGGCCATCGCAAAAACGAGCGATTCGTCGAAGGCAAGCCACGATTATGCAGTTGGAATATTAGGAATATAATTAAAGAACTCAAGACTTCTTAGAGATTTCCAATTAAAGAAATTAAATATATATGTTGTGGTGGTGCGGCAACATCATATTTAATTCATACGTACAGGAGCAGTAGTCCAAAATATATATACGTACAGCAGAAGTAGCCCCCCCCCCCCACCCCCCCCCCCCCACACACACACACACAATCGGGTGCTATAGAGCAGAATTTGATGCATGTGACAACCGTTACTTATTCCCAGTTCCTTATTCGACATTCGTTATCAACCGATCTTTCGGTTGATAACGAATGTCGAATAAGGAATTGGGAATAAGTAACGGCTGTTACGCCCTCTTGCATTTGTGTGATCGACTTTGTGTGTGACGCAAGGTCAAGTATAAAAACCAGTGTGTTTGAAAGAAGGAAAATTATTACTAGTTAGAGAGAATCGAATCAATCGATATCCAGTTATAGAAAATCGATATATTAGACTTTAGTCCTCAACAAACAGTCCCGACTGAAACAAATTATTGGGGAACCTCACCCCTTAGCGACGCCCCTGGGGTCATAAGCAGTTTAGTTAAAAGAGAATTGAAAAAAAAAACACTATTGACTATGGTGTTCAGTTCAGAAATTTTCCCACTAGCTCTCACAGATATTAATATTAATTCATTCATTTATTCATTTATTGGGGTTTAACGACACTTTCAACAGCCAGGGTCACTTAGTGCCGGACAGTTTTATGGGTGGAGGAAGCCGGACAACGAACCACCGAACAACGGCGAGCACTGTCAGACTCCCTAACGTACTAACTCCGGACAAGCAGGGTAAGCATTGGTTGAAGACAAGAGCACCATCGGCGTGCAGTAAGCCCCAAGTACACAGTGTCACCGTGCCCCCATGTGGGCAATCGTATTTAAATGCCCCGCCCAACGCAGCTGTCCCTGTCGGGATCGAACCGTAGACCTTTCAGTTTGAAGTTCAATGTCGCAACCACTGAGCCACCGTGATCCCTGTTAATATTAATACAGGCCATTAACTGGTTGAGGGCTAGATACTTTTTAGTGGTCTGAATTTGTTATTCAAAATTTGTTTAATACAAATTATTGGAGAGTGCCCACAGGCACACACCAATAATTTATAATAAAAGAAATTTATATAAACCAAATATTAATTGCGTTTGGCTGAATATGAAACATGAGCAAGGAAAGTATTGGCTTTTGCTCTGGTATCCTCATTTTTTTGAAAGCCATGATAGTGGCTTCCAGCACAAAACCAGTTAAGATATTTTCAGGTGCAAAATAATTAATGGGAAATTACAACTTTGTTAAACTGGTGGGTAGTCTCGAAGCGGAAAAAATGTCCAATTTCTTCCGCCCTGTGTATAGGAATTTTGTTTGAAGACCCCCCCCCCCCCCCCCCCCCCACCCTCCTACTCACAACGCATGTTTTTCAGTGTAACAAACGCTTGCAGCATCCTTGAACTAAATAAAGATCACTTTGTGCTATAACGAATTAATTAAGTCCAACACGTGTATGCTCATTAGAGTGAGAGTACAGTCCCTTGGCCAAGTTCTTTGAAGCATGGTCGCTGGGATGATTTTGCCTGGTACGATATCCGTGGAACGGGCGGTGGCGGCGGGTTTAGGCCAAGTAGGGGATGTTTATTGTTAGGGACCATTGAGGAGGGCTCCCTAAAATGATTGATTTTTTTTGCGAACTTTTCCGAAAGTGATCAAATTTCTCAACCCCTTTCCTGAGAGTGACCAGTTTTTCCGATCACTACTCCGAGAGTGATCAATTTTTTCGATCACTTTTCTGAGAGTGACACATTTAACCCTTTACCCAACGTCACGGCAAAAACCGGCCTGCGCTATTCTCAAAAATCGCCAATTAATTTTCATTACTTTTTTTCATTTTTTGTCTCAATAACATAGATTATGACCCGTCATTGGAACGAGCTCGTCGAGCTCGTTCCAATGAGGGGTCATAACCTGTGTTTTTGAGACCAAAAATGAAAAAATAGTTATTCAAGAATGTTTGTGATAAGTGTCGTCTGCTTTTCATGTTAGGTAAAGGGTTAATAGAGTGTCATCCCTTACATACATCTGTAAGGAGTTGAGGTTATTTCGTTCCAGTGTTACGTAATGCACGTTCCCGAATGTTCTTGCGGTAACGTTTCCATACTTGTCGCAGACGGAAACGAGGCGAAGCAGGGGTACACTGGTGGTCTTTACGACCAGGTCTTGCAAAAGATGGCAATAGACTTGATCGACGTCGACGAGTTTCGAACAGACCTTTGAACAATTCTTACAAATGAGCTATCGATAAGCAGCTCGAAGAGTTGCACCTCGAACGACTCGCTGCCATTGAGAAAACGAACCCACAATCGACTCTCGTACTCATGTGGGTTTTTGTATGGTAAAATTTAGTAAAGTCATTTGAACCACCGATTCAATAAATTAGCAATGACACAACAATCCAAGAGAAGATGAACTATTTGGACGTCCTTCCGCCAGTGAGCGCATCAAGGGAGATAAAATGTTACACATAGGCATTTACCCAACAGGTGCTTATGCACACACTTAAGGAAGTACTTCAGTACAACCACCCCACCCCCCCCCCCCCCACCCACTGTCTGTTTAGAGTTATTTACATTTTGAGTCAAACAGACAGGATGTCATGTCATGTCAGGATGTCATGATGCCCCAACAGGTGGACATACACGTTATCTACAAACAAAAGATTATTTACAAAAAGTCAGTGTCCTACTGGTAACCCATTTACAAAACTGTGGGAAATGCCAACATTCATCCCTTAACTGGTAGAGTGCTTTCTTCTGCAGTACAGGTATCACAGCTTGAAGGCTCAAATTCAGTGCATGTGCTTTGTATTATCTTTTGAAGTGATATTATTTAGTCTGTAAGGGTTTGCCTTGTTACAAAAGGCACTCTCCCATAAATTATAACAGGGCGAAGACAAGTGTACAAGATTTCATGGCCAAAAATAATTTAGCACTTTACCAGTTAAGGTGATTCTAAACTGAAGATTGTAGTTTGAGTGGACAGGTCGAAAACATGATGTTTTTTTCATTACTTTTCAATAGTAATGGTTATTTAATACATGAATGATTGCTTCCTACCTAATAGATTACAAAAATGTGATAAAAAATTTAAAAAAAAAGAATTTACTCACCAAAAAAATGCTTTTGAAAATCCCTAACTCACGGTCAACTTCCTGCCACAAAAAATTAAAATATGAATCTCACATTGAAGAATATGTTTTCTATGTGCACTAGAGAACAACAGTTGAGTCCTAACTTTTTAAAAAATAAATCCAATTGTATGTTTATTTAAATTTTTGATGGACCACTGCATGCACTGGTCCAGCCATTTTTGCACAGGGAACTATTTACAGTTCAAAAGTATGGCACACCACACTAATCAGTAATCTAGTTGACCGCCCCTGGAAATATTAGCCATACAAGTGATATATCTGTTCTGCCCTCTTCCACAAGTAAAACTGTCTTAACATGAAATGACCCTGTTGAAAGTGTATCGTCAAATCCCAATAATAGAAAATAAAAGACTGCGTGGCCACACCCCCCCCCCCCCCCACCACAAAAATAGAATTTTTCAAAATTGAAAAAGGGACATAACTCTGGCAAAAATTGTCGGATCAAACCCTGTTTTGACTTGACCTGCATTTTATGTTGCTGAACCTACACAACAAATTTTATTTGATTCTGCCAATTACAGCTCAAGTTATTGGTTGGAAACTAAAAAAAGGAGTTTTCAAAGTTGAAAAAGTGTGACACTAGAATCACCTACCGGGACTACATGCAGGCTCCAAGGGAAGTTATGGAATTGAATTCCGCCGATAAGTCGTATCGATTGACCAATACTTACAATGCTCAAAGAATAAAATATTCGTCCAATTATTGAAAAAATCCGATAAGGTGGTTATTGTATAAAAGTGTTTTTAATGTGTTAAATGCCATGTTTTGGATCATGAATAAACTCATGTTGTGTCAGAAACCTTCCTTGCATTATTTTTTTGGTGGGAGTTGACCCGTGGCGACTTGACCCGGTAGCGAGTTGACCCGTTCCCAAAACTTTGAAGCTCGATTGTGCCTTGAACGACTCGAATCCCAGCGAGCAAATGAGCCAAGGAGCAATTGCTCGTTCGAGTGACTCCTCGAACGACTCTTCGACTCATTTCAGTATTTGAGGATACCTATGGCCCAGGTATTGTATTATTTGAGGATACGTATCGAGGATACCTTTTTGAGGATACTTATATATGTATGGAAAGGGATTAATAACACCCAATTATTATTACAAGAACATGAACAGAGGCAACCAACCACTACAAAACAGCAAAGGTACAACAGAACGAAGATCCAACAGAACCAAGATCGAAGTGAACATAACAAAGTGAAAGAATGTCAAACTAGTTGGATTGATCGAACTAGTTGGACAGACTGAACAGATCTGATCAAATACAATCAAGATAGATGTGAATTGACCATAACAAAGTTTTCAACCGAATGAACTCAAATATAACCAAACTCGAAGTTAATTGACCATTACAAATTGAACAAAGTTCTGAACTATAACCCTAATGAAGGTATTAACACCCTTTGAACTGTTTTAATGAACTTTCTGTAATTATAAACCTTGAACTGTTTGAATGAACTTTATTTTTTAACCATAACTTTTTCAATTCAATTCAATTCAATTCAATTCAATTCAATTCAATTCAATTCAATTCAATTCAATTCAATTCAATTCAATTTATTTCACAGCATACAAATACAAACATGGGGCGAAAAAAACAAGGTTACAAAATCATAGACAGATGTATACTGTGGGGAATGACATAGTCTTACAACTGTCTTCCTGTCATCCCCTGGACAATCTAATAGTGTAAGTTAAAGGAACAGAATGGCAAATGGTATAGTTGAATAAGCTCTATCTGGACAGCAAGTAGTTGTCACTTTTATTTTGAGATCGAGTTGATTGGAACTGGTTAAAATTTTCTTCGTCATGAATCAAACTCCAAAATGTTCTATCATTTGTTATAATGCTTTGGCGCATTGAATGAGAAATCGAGTAACTGGTTAATCAGCTGATCAGTCAATTGAACAATTGGGCACTCAACTAATTAATCAGTTAATCAATTAATAAACTGACCGTGTTTCTGAATAAATGAAATAATAAAAATATATTTTTGCAAGTAGACCAGTAGAACAGTAAGGTAAGGTAATGGGGTAATGTATAATCGGAAAACCGCAAATCGTAAATTGGAGGGGGAATATGTTCCTGAGCTCGCGAGGAGAAAAAGAAGTCGATAACGACCCGAGAGTCTACTTATTAGGCGGTAGTTGGCAATTAAGTAATCAAATAATCAATCAATTAATCAATTAATTAATTGACTGTATTTCCGAATAAATGAAATAATATATTTATGCTGAGTAGACCAGTAAGGTCATGGGTGATATATAATGAAGGTATAAACACCCTTTTGAACTGAATAGACTTTATTTTTGAACTATAACCCAAATGAAGGTATTAACACCCTTGAACTGAATAAATTTTAAACTTAATGAACTACAACCCATTGAACTAAATTCTTCCAATAGGGAAGGGGAATACCCTCGTGTGTTGATGACAAATCACGAAATCCAACTTTTACGGACCCGGCTAGGAATCTCAATTACGGAATGCCTTATATGTATACAGGAGACATCTGATTCAACCTTGATCAATGTTATAGTCGAGACTGAGATAGGTATAGCTAGGAAGTAATGGATGAGATATGGGGCAGAATAACAGAAGTACACAGATGAAAGGTTTCTACAAAAGGTATCCTCCAACAATACCAGGTCAAAGGTATCCTCAATTTAGTATCCTCAAAAGGTATCCTCAACTGATACGTAGCCATGTCATAGGTATCCTCAAATACTGAAATGAGTCGAAGAGTCGTTCGAGGAGTCACTCGAACGAGCAATTGCTCGTTGGCTCATTTGCTCGACGGGATTCGAGTCGTTCGAGCGATGACTTTTCAGTAACTGCTCGATGGCTTATAAGGGATATTTGGAATAGGTATGTCTTGTGGTACAGGTAATAGTATCCTCAGATAAGTATCCTCTAAAAGGTATCCTCGATAGGTATCCTCAAATAATACAATATCTGGGCCATAGGTATCCTCAAATACTGAAATGAGTCGAAGAGTCGTTCGAGGAGTCACTCGATCGAGCAATTGCTCGTTGGCTCATTTGCTCGATGGGATTCGAGTCGTTCGAGCAATGACTTTTCAGTAACTGCCCGATGGCTTATAAGGGATATTTGGGATAGGTATGTCTTGTGGTACAGGTAATAGTATCCTCAGATAAGTATCCTATAAAAGGTATCCTCGATAAGTATCCTCAAATAATACAATACCTGGGCCATAGGTATCCTCAAATACTGAATGAGTCGAAGAGTCGTTTGAGGAGTCACTCGAACGAGCAATTGCTCCTTGGCTCATTTGCTCGCTGGGATTCGAGTCGTTCGAGCAATATGCCGAGCCACTCGATCGAGCAATTACTCTAAGGCTAATTTGCTCGATGGGGTTCGAGTCGTTCGAGCAATGACTTATCAGTAACTGCCCGATAGCTTATTGGCTTTGGGACTGCTTTTGTTATACACAAGGGAGATAACCCTGTATACAGATTATGGGAAAGCAAGCAGTCTGATTGGTTATAAATGATCTAGATAAATGAAATAACAAGAGTACTTGGAATAGGATCAGAACTAACAATAATAGACCAAAATAGCTAAATATAGTAATAATAAGCAAAGCTGTTCCAACTAATAGGCTCTTCTACGTTACTGGAGTATACTCTAGAATAAAAGAACATGGCCAGATAAACGATAACTATTACATATATAGATAGAAGCAGAGAATTCTGGGTAATGACCAAAGGAACGTGTCTTTTAATGTGAAAAACGTCATGGTATAGGGATCCAAAAAGGGATTACTCCTGTTCAATCGAACGCACCCCTTTGTACCCCCTTAGTACTATAGCACTACGTGCTAAGCCGATAAATTGGGGAAATAAAGTCAATTTCGGTGATTTTGGGTGGATTTTGGTGATTTGGAGGGATTGTCGGGTTGTTTGTGGTAATTATCCAGGGAAGTCGTTCCAGAAAATACTCCTGTACAAAGGAACATACCCCCCGAACATACCCCTGTCTTGTTAGAAGCCATTGGTAACATAGCAATCACGTGCTACATAGAAACCAAGATGGCGGCCTCCAGTATACAAAATGGACGACGGAACCACGTATCACCCTAACAACAGGCGCTGCGCATGCGCACTAACACCACGTATCACTATGGAGATGACGTCACAACATGGCCGCTCACGCGGGTTACCATGACAACACAACATGGCGCCACTAGGTCACGTGACTATGACGTCACATGAGATCCTGCAATGAGATCCTGCTGGTAGGGGGTGCAAAGCCCGAAACATACTACTTCTGGCGATTTGGAAGTCCAGGGCAGGACTTCGATGAGTTCTCCTGTAGATAAGCTATCGTGAGCATTGATGTGTGCGGTCGAGCGTTATCATGCTGGAAATTGCGTTGGCATTCTGCGCAGTGGGGAGCACGTGTGGATGCAACATTTCGTCTCTGTACCTCTGCACCGCCAAGTTACCCTCAACATGAACGAGGCCCGTTCTACCAGTGTGTGAGATGGCTGCCCACATCATAACGCTACCGCCACCAAATCGGTCCACCTCCCGAACGCAGCTACGCGCAAAGTGTTCTCCACGACGTCTGTACACACGGCATCGTCCACCAACTCGGTGAAAAAGGAAACGTGACTCGTCAATGAACCATACCGTTCTCCATCTCTGATGAGGCCATGCCCTTTGCATCTGATACCATGGAAGTCGCCGTCGATGATGCTATGCCGTCAAAATAATGACACCACGAACTGGCCGTCTTGCACGCAGACCTGCCTCGCGTAGACGGCTGCGAAAGGTCTGATCTGAAATCCTCCGCCGACCTGGTAGCGTTGGCGCTTTAGAGGTTGCTATGGTTGTTCTCTCGCAAATGAAGTAACCGGGTGTATCGATCCTGAGCTGGGTGGCCACTCGGGGTCTCCCAGATTTTGGAAAATCCTGCGTTGTCCCCTTAATTTGGTAGCGGTTCCACAGGCGTGTGATGGTGCTCGATGAGACATTGAACACTCTTGCTACATTAGAAGCTGGTTCGGCTATTTCCAAGCGGCCAATGGCATTATTTCTCTGAGCATCGGTCAAACGCGGCATTTTGCATGAGCAAGATTCCTTTAACACTGTGTGAATTCCGACCGATTTCCACATCACTTTATACTCCCACACGCTCTGCTCGCCTGCACGGAGCGTGCAACTTCATGATCAGGTATTCACTAAGTGGAAACTTTGTTTTGTTAATTTCCAGTATTTGTGGGGTGACGGTGGCCAAAGTTATGCCCCAGTGTCCAAAATGTTACATACTGTTTAGACCACCACGGTATGTCGTTAACCATATCTACGGCCACATTTCATCACTATATTTTCCAAAATTTGCCATGTTACCGTGACTATTCCCGTTTTGCGTTTCTCTTTTTGAACAGTATATATATTATACTATCAATACTAAAGAAAACACGTTTTTTAAGTATTGATATTAGGCCTATAGTATATATTTTACCTTATTATATTAAATTTTGATAATACGATAAGCGCTCTTAGCAATGATTTTATAATATATACTTAACTTGATATTAATTTCTGCTGATAGGGAATGCCGTGTCTCGGAGTTACGGCTAGGGCTGTCGCGACTATCATTTTTTTGTAATCGAATAATCGTGACCAGTAATCGACGGTTAGTCGATTAATAGTCGCTTCCCATGATTTTTTAGCAAATCATTCTTCTGTTCGTAAAACTCTGAAAATGACAATGGCACCAGTGTGTTCAGACGAAGTGGTGTTGTGGGAACAACAAATAGGTCCCGACTGAAGCTACATGTAGTCCGATCTTGGACCCACAGTCCGTAATATAATTTTTGGGGTTGGTACGTCCTGTAGGACGTACCAACCCCAAAAATAACATTACTGACTGCGGATCCAAGTTTGAACTAGATTGAAGCCGGTGAATTTACCAAAGAACGTTCCTGAATATGTTTCCTTTCTGCAATAAGTTTCTCGACATTTTGAACATTGAGATCTATGCATTCCCTCGTCAGTTGTTAAAATTGGATCTTAGTCTGAAGTTCCGAACTTTGAGAAGTGATCTGACGTTCTGACTTTCGTCATAATTTTGTCACTTCCGCGCTTTGGGTTTTCCAATGGGTGCATTCGTGTGTACAAGACTGGAGAAATTCAGAAGAATCTATTCTTCTCGAGTAACTGTGAGTGTTCTTTCTTACACAGTCAGTGACAGTCGTACAGTCTTCCGGATATGAATGTTAACTATGGTTAGATATTTAAAGTTATTCACCTTCATTGATCATTCACCTCACAAAACAATGCAATTTAGCCCCGACGTGTAGTAGACGTGTACCACCTTGAAAATGAACGACGATCGACTAAAAATAAAAAACGTCGACTACTTCAATAGTCGACGGTTAGTCGACTAATCGAATAATCGCGACAGCCCTAGTTACGGCATTGGACGTCAAACCGTAAGGACCCTGGTTCGACCCCCACCAGAGGTAACTGCGTTATTATCCCGATTGCCCACGATGGGGGTGGTGTGAGGGTGGGGGAGGGGGGGGCGTTGTGTACTAAGGCACACTGCACGTCGATCGTGCATTTGTCTTAACCAATGTCAATCCTGCCTGTGCGGAATTAGTACGTTGAGAAATCTGACAGTTACTCGGTGGTTCTCTCTGGGTTCTCTGGCTTCCTCCACCCGTAAAACTGTCCGAACTGAGGTAACCCTACTGTCGAAAGTGTCGTTAAATCCCAATAAATAAATAAATAAATAAATAAATAAATAAATAAATAAATAAATAAATAAATAAATAAATTCTATTAATACGACAAGTGCACGTGGATAGTTTAAGGGTTTAACAGTGATGGGATATTACTAAACAACACAGCACTGAATATAACAGACTTGGAGCAATGGCATTCGATGTAACAGGACTAAACCATAACTCTTACAAAATGTACCAAGACCAAGGTGCTTTCGGTGTCGGGACATAATCCCACACCACTTTGTGGTTCATCCTTATCCACGGTGTGGGCTGAGTGGTGTGAATGCGCTTCTGGGGTGACGCCGGAGAGGAGGGAAAGAGGGGTCAAGGGATCAATGCCCGTTGACGCCCATCCCTACCAGCCCACCCTCCACATCGGGGAAGCACCCAAATTAGTCATGGAGATGAAATAATGCAACCACCTTAAATGACCCAATTAAGATAGAGATAATACTCCCGAAGACCCAATACAATAGGAATAACCTGATTGGCATACAATTCGGTGGCATAGGCAGAGTTAATTACATTTCGAGAGTTCTATTTTTTGTCCGATACCAGAAATTTTCTACACAACACTGGTTGATACACACCTTTTGTGTTGTTTAGCGCGCGTGTATATTGGGTTATTAATTGCCCCAGATCATACAGTACTGAATGCTCATGTATTTATTTATTTATTGGGGTTTAAGGTCACATACTTATGCACAATGGCTAATCGTGTCGTGACCTTGACAGTTTTACGGGTGGAGAAAGCCGGAGTACCCGGAGAGAACCACCGAACATTGACGAGCAACTGTCAGCTCCTCAATATTCTAACTCTGTTCAAGCTCCGCTAAAGCTGGGTTACAGCGGTTGAAGACATGTGCACCATCGACGTGCAGTACGCCTTAGTAAACGGCGTCACCGTGCCCCCATGTAGGCAACCGGGATGAAGTGTCTAGCCCAAGGACACAGCGCGGATCGTCCCGGACGGGGATCGAACTCGGGACATCTAGCATAGAAGTCCAACAGTCTACCACTGATCCATCGCGCTCCCTCAGGTTTATTGACTTAGAAAAAACCCAAAATGGAATCGTAAATGTACTGAATCCACTAATACGCGGAATTCGTAATTACTTCTCGTTTTCATTGTTACTATTATATTGCTTTTACATAAACTGTTAGTAGTAGGGGAAGGGAAAATGGCGTAAAATTTTAACACTGAAAAGTCCCATAGGATTTTGAATTTGGCATACAAATTGACATAAAAAGGAATATAGTATAAAATGTAACACTGAAAATTCCCATGGACATTTTTTTTACCAGAGTGCCATCGGTTGACACTCTGGTGAAAGAACTGTCTATGGGAATGTTCAGTGTTACTTTTTTACGATATATTCCTTTTACGCCAATTGTTATGCCAAATTCAAAACCCAATGGGACTTGTCACTGTTACAATTTTACGCCAGTTTCCTTCTAAATGAAAATTTGCTCTGGCGAACCAATGTCTATGGAGATTTCAGTGTCAAATCTTTACGCCATATACCCTTCCCTTACTACTACTGCTTGTAGGCCTATATTGCGCAAGCATAATAAGCTGGCATAAACATTTCTTAATTTATGGCGTACTCCAGCATTTTGCAGCTATGCCTGCAATACATTCCGTCCTGAAAGCACATCGCAATTTTTTCAAGAAAACGGAGAAGCCTATCGTCGCCTGAGTGCTAGAATGTTCTATGTCCTCTATGGGACATAGAACATTCTAGCACTCAGCCGACGCTGTGTCTCGAGCCAGGCGCATAGTCATAGAATTCACAGCCATAGACTGATAAAACGCGGTGTCACTTGGTTGGTTCCTTTTACCAAATCATGGCACTCTTGTAGAAATGCAGGATTCTGATAAGTATAGAAAAAAATAATTTATTTGATGCAACAACTCGGCACGTTCACCAACAATTTAAATTGGCGTGTTCTGCGGTGTAACCTTCGTTGTTCCGATCGACGGTATACAATTTGCAGGTTTTTTCAATATTAAACATATGATTTTAATTTCAAACCCATATTCGCTTTTATGTCTTTAACTCTTAACCCGCTGAGTATTTTCTACAAATTTTTCATAAAATCTAGTCATGGCTGCTTTAAAGCAGCCATGACTAGATTTGATGAAAAATTAATCTTAATGTGAACAAGAAATCATTGGTGAAAAAATCCATTCCATTTACAGGGAGGCAATATGATTAAATATGCACAAAGTATACTTATTTCAGAGACAAGAGACACCTTGTGCTGGGCAGGAATATCCGTCAGCAGTTAAATAACGTTTATGAGGATTCATAGACAAATTTCGGGAATGAGACACGGAACCCGACCGATCAATTAAAAAGAAAATATAACCACGAGGGGACTTTGACTATAAAAATCCAATTTCATAATTAGGAAACTTTTTCCTAGATTATGTCAAGAAATTAAATCTTCGAAGATACTGGGTTGGTCGATACTCCAGTGGAAAAAAGTCTTTGACTCCGTTACGCATTTTATCGTCCCAGTTCGGATGGAGACTTTTAATTGGGATTTACCGCATTCAGTGTTATCAGTATTCGTGTTGGCTTGTTATGCCACCTCCAAGCTTTGAATGAAAATTCCTGTGAAGTCCAATCCATCTGATACTTAACCCACAAGAAATACACAGAACGACACACGCGTGTGAATGGGTTAATCGATATGAAACGATTGCCAGCGGAGTAGGATAGAACGAGAGGCCGCGGGCCTCGAGTTTTATCCTTCCGCGATGTCACAAGTGCCATATCGATTAACCCATTCACACGCGTGTGTTGTTCTGTGTTTATTACATGCCTTCGCGTCTATAAAAAACAATTATTAGAAGGACACTCATCAATTCATTTGATAACTATCAACAAAAAGAACACATTTTATCGCCAATCATATTTGCAAGGGGAATCCGTGTTACTATTTCGTTCCCTGAATTCCATTGAGATGGGGATATAATAGAACAGGCATGTAATATATTGCTATACAAATGATTTTGCTCTTGAACGAAGCATTTAGGTCTAAATAACAACATACTAAAAATCCCACAACGGGAAATTATGTTCTTGATGGTTCATTTCTTGGCGAGAAAATAAAAATTGTCAAATTATACCCCAACGCCCAAGAAACTACTATACAAATGTTTCGATTGTTTTGGGACAGGAATTAGTATGCAAAATAACATATGAAAAATCCCCATTAATCCCATCATGGAAAAATAGTTATTTTGGGTGAAAACATTGAAAAAGTCAATAAAATCAGCGAAAATTGGAATTTGCTCAATACTTATTAAAAGAGTTCAAACAACAATCATTTCCATCGTACATAGATTACAATAACAGTGTACAATATAATAGTTGAAATCCCAATTACCGAACACAAGAAAATGTGCAATTTTGGGGTGACAATTGTGAAAAAGTAAGTAAAATATACGAAAATTGGAATTTATCACTACTCGGACAAAATTTACTGAATCACAAAAGAAAGCATAACAAACTTTGAGAAGCATTTTTTTTAGTATTATCGACTTTAATCCCAAACAAATTATTGTAAATTCATATTTCGAGTGTAGCTGTATGAATTTGCATAATTTCATCATGTTCTTACTGTTGCCAGCGTCACGTCAGGACGTCGCAATTCAGACATGGGGTGAAATGAAAAGTTCACACATGCAGTCAATAGCGTGTATGTCCACCGTTTGCCTATTGGATGACAAGACATGGACGGCGCATGGACCTGATAAGTCTCTGGATGTCACCTGTGGTATTGCGTTCCAATCCTGCCTTAAAATATTTCGTAAATCGCCTAATGTCTAAAGATCATGAAGTCGTACCCGGCGGTTCAGTTGATCCCAAAGATGCTCGATTGGCGACAAAAGTGGGGGGCCAGGGAAGAAGTTCGATACTCTGCTCCTCAAGAAAGTCACGACAGATACTCGCCACGTTACATCGAGCATTGTCTTGCTGGAATAACTGCAAACCGACTTTAGCGTTGAAGAATGGGACAACAACAGCGTTAAAAATTTCGTCCCTATTTCGCTGTCCATTCAAATTACCATCGAAGAAGATCAACTGCGTTCGATGGTGCAAGGAACTGCCTGCCCAAATCATTACACTACCCCCGCCGAATCGGTCGCATTCCCGCACGCAAGCATCAGAAACCGTTCTCCTCGTCGGCGATACAATCATGCCCTACCATCAGTGCGCCGTAGATAATCGTGTTTCATCAACTAAAGAACTGTGCTCCAATGCTGCTGAGTCCAGCGAACACGCTGGTGTACCTATTCCATTCTGACGGCACGATGACGTTGGATTAGGATTGGTCCGTGGTATGGACGCCTACTTCGGATTCCGTGTTCAGCAAGGCTGTTGCGGGCAGTTTATGCACTGATTCTATTGTTAGTTCTACCAGGAGTAATTGCTGCTGTCCTACCAAGGAAGCGACCCCGCAAGTGAGACGTCCTGATGTGTCGGTCTTGTGCAGGGGTCGTAACTCTTGGTCGACCTAAACACGGTCGGTCGGCAGTAGATCCAGTGGTTCTATACCTTCCACTGAGACGGTAAATAGTGGCCACAGTGACTCCGAACTCAGCAGCGATCTCATCTGGAGGTATCCCAGCCTCATGCATACCAATGGCACGCAACCTCTGATTTTCGGTTAACCTTGGCATTTTTAAAATGTCGGAAGACAAAAACTAGAGTGTTTTCTCAATAACCCAGGCTCTCTAGCACAACATAACACAAAGAAAATCGTCGGTCACCCATTCAATTTGACATTCTCTGGTAGCTCATGCTATTTTGAAATCCGTAGCAAAATTGTATACGGTTGGGTGAACAACAACAACAACAACATGTCATTGAACTCTTCGCACGACTTCTTGTCCACAAACAGGCAACATTAGAACTACTATATTTCATCCTTTATGCTATTTTTTCACATTTGTTTCTATTATACTTTCTTTTTTGAATCAGTATAGGTCCAAGCACAAACTCTGTCATCATATTATACGCTAAATCTGCAAATACCTCTCTTAAACTCAAAAAAGGCAGCAAGATGAAAGTGTCAATGAAACTGGAGCTCAACTTATCCAAGAAGGGACTAAACTAAATAGAAAGCTCCAGTAATGCCAACTCATTTAAAGAAGTTTCTACAGAAAACAAATCACGCCACGGGTACATATGAAATCTGAAAAAAGATCGTGTGAGGCATACGACCTATTGGTGTACTGATGGAATAATTGATAATTTATATGTCAGATCCAAGATGGCCACTTTCATCCATGTTTTTCAAGGAAATTCGGAAAAAATCAGTAGCTCCCACCTAGACATTGCCCGAAAGCAACATATGAAAATTGGAACTGATCTGGTGAGAAATGCCGCCATTAGAGTAAAATTGGGCATTTAGGGTCACTTGAACCCCACAAGAAGTTTATTTTCTTGAGAAGTCGACTAAATGCGATACTGGACCACTTTAGACTTCTCTTAAAGTGACTCAGTATGCCACGAGACAACATGCAACTTTCTCGGGTCGGAAATCGGGTGGGAAATCGAATCGTTGATAACGAAACTACGAGGATCTGTCCCATCTTGTCGGTCGAATCTCGGAGTCGAGCAAAAGTATAATCTTCGAAAATATTAGAAAATGGTAGAAAATCCCGAACTCGACCAGTTTTGGCTCAGTCCGAGAATTCACTGCATTTTTTACCCAAGATCACAGAGACGACTGTGAAGATACCGCGAATCCAAGATGAAGTTGACGACAAAACCAAACCATGTATTATATACTCGGCTTTTTAACCCTTTACCCAACGCAGACGATATCAAAATTTATTATTTTAAATATCATTTTTTCAAATTTTTCAAAATATTTAAAAAAAAACCATATCATGTGACCCCTCGTTGGAACGAGGGGTTACATGATATGGTTTTGTTAAAAACTTTTGAAAAAATAATATTTAAAATAATAAATTTGCATATTACGCGGACGGACGCGGCAGATTCGTTGGGTAAAGGGTTAAGTGTTTTCTCGATCCAATTCATAGATTTTGCCGAGATCACCCTGACGCAAAATTACACATCTCGACAAAAATGTCAAAACGTGTAATTTTTTGTCAGTGTGTCTGTCAAAGTTTGTTGTCGAATGCGAGACACTAGAAATCGTCACAAAATGCTTCAACATGTAATTTGCTGCCTGCGTTTTGCAGTGTGCTTACAGCTTGCGAGGTCGATTTGACAGAAAACACTCAGATGAGAGAGAAAATTCCCCCCTCATATTCGATCATCGTGGTTCTGTCTGTTTTGTGGTGTCTCATCAATGGATGTGGTCGATTCGACAAAGATCTCTCATATGTGTGAGAATATTTCCCCTCTCCTCCAATTCGATCACTTACAGTTCTGCCTGTCTGTGACGGAGAAAAAATATATATATGCTGTTTTTTCTATATATTATTAAGTAGAAGGAAACACAAAATTTTAAAATAAAAATATAAAATAAAAAAGATATTTTCTATTAAAAAGCATGTCCTTTTTAGAGATAAAAGATCCTAAGTTGAAAGACGAGACGGTTTGGCGATTAAAGAGGAATACTCGAGAGATCAATACTGCTAAACAAAAGGGTGATATCAAGATGAAACGAGAGATGACAAAGTTGTTCAAATCTGTGACAGAAACTCAAGAAGGAATAAAAAAGTGATCGCCAAAGTACTGAAACCATTGAGAGAATGCAGGACACCTAGTCATAGACCTTCTATTCACGAACCTTATGATCTGCCTTATGGTTACAGACCTTCAGGTCAAAGTTTTAAATTAGTTACACACCTTCTGTTCTAACTACTAGGTACTTACCCCATCCTCCTTCTGTTTAGTATTTTCAGCTAAGTCCTTCCGAGATAGACAGAATTCAGACCAATTCGGAGAGTGAAATATCGATTCTTACAACTGCGAGCACTGTTGGCGACACGATGGTAGATGCGGGCAATATGAACCCGAAGATTACGCAAATTTATATAAGACAAGTGCATCGAGTGCAGACCCCGTGTTCGGCTTGCGTGAGAGGGATGATGGCAATCTCTACATAGGTGATTAAACAGTGGAAATAACCGGCGACTATAATTTGATCGTCGAAGATCGAGAATACGAACGTACTAAAGGATTGTGGAATCTGCTCGTGTTGGCTAAACCTAATGATCATGAGGAAGAGGATTACAAAACTTACGGCGATCTTCTGTTTCGGACAAATGTCATGTTAAAAACTACGATTTCAAAGAGAGATGAGACCTAAAGCGAGCAAAAGTTCGTAGTGGTAGAACGTGGATGCAAATAAAGCATTCATCAAATCAGTTACCAGGCAGGGAATTACAACCACGATCATTCCTTGCAATCCTAATGGGAGCGTGGTGGTTCAGTTAGCTGAGGGGAAACATTGGGAAACACAGTGAAAAAGAGTGCCAGATGTGTAACGTGGGCTTGGTGGAGACCCTGGAACACTTTCTTATAGAATGCCCAAAATACCAGTCTAAAAGAACAAGATTCACGGGGAGTATAATGGGGAAGTGGGATGGGAGAATGAAGGACATGTGGTTAGGGGGCGACTCAAAGGAGAGGGTTAATATACTAATCGGAGAGATTGGGAAGAATGGGGCAAGGGATGTCATCAAGCAGTTCGTCTCCGAGTGTTGGGAGGAGAGAAGAAGCGCGGGAATAGGGGGAGGCAGTTGGTAGAACATGGGTAACCAAGGCCTTCTCATACGAGAACCGCGACAAATCAGCGGCCGGCCGAAGTGTTATTATTATTATTATCAGTGGTAGACTGTTGGACTTCTATGCTAGAGGTCCCGAGTTCGATCGACGACCGGGACAACACGTGTTGTGTCTTTGGGCAAGGCACTTATCCCGGTTGCCTACATGGTGGCACGATGACACCGCGTACTAAGGCGTCCTGCACGTCGATGGCGCACATGTCTTCAACCACTGTAACCCTGCTTGAGCGGAGCTTGAATGTTGAGGAGCTGGCAGTTGCTCGTCGATGCGCGGTGGTTCTCTCCGGGTACTCCGGCTTCCTCCACCCGTAAAACTGTCACAGTCACGATTAGCCATTGCGCATAAGTTTGTGACCTTAAACACCAATAACTAAATAACTGCGATCCTAATGCGCTGCTGGAGAGATGAGATCTCTTGATGGTGAGTTAAGAAGTTGGTTATACCAGAGTGAGAAACGAGTTGGTGAACATTTGCGATGAATTGTGACAGAAGGTTTTGAAAAGACAAATGTTTAAATCGACCATGAGTGCATTGAAAAGAGAAATAAAATAATTGTAAATAAAATAGGAAATAAAAAAAAATTAATTATTAAAAAAAAATAAGACAGAAGAAAAAAATATATTAGTGATGAAGAAAAGAGGAATTTTGAGACATATATACGGCGGATCGGGTTTGTTGGATTCGATGATGTGAGCTCTGTCGTGAACCTTCACTGGTGATATGGTGACACACATCGCTTCAACTGCCATGAAGGTTGGGAAGAAGACCACGATGGATGTGGGTAAAAAAACTACGATGGAAGCCAGCACTAGAATTGCTTTGGAAGCGGGCAAGAGAAGTGCTGATTTAATTCAGAAGTTAACAAGACTGCCATTGGCTAAACGACCAAAATTGTCGTCGAAATTGGAAGAAATTCTAGCGAACATGAAACTTGAAAATTTCAAGGGTTCTAGTGTGGTGCTGATTCATAAACTGCCTAAGATGTTGAACAGCATCAGCGGATCTAGATTGCAAACGTTAAAAATAGAATGAAAATGAAAGATTTATTGTGGAATGCACCAATGAGCGAATCACAAACTCTTTATCCAAAGCATAAGAGGATTGATAGTGGGAAAATCGAATTGTGGAAAGACGAATCTGTTGATGAATCTGTTGTTACGATTGGAGTGGTTGGATTATGATAGATTGTTCGTGTTTCACAAGAGTCTCTTTCAACCTGAATATGAATTATTGTGAAAAGCTCTGAGCGCAAACTTACCGAAGGAGATTTTAATTAGATAGAATCTTTGATCACCGAGATGAATTTGAAAATGTGATCCATTGCTCGCAATGATATTACAAGAAACATCGAGAGAAGTCAGAAATAATAAAACATCAAATGTGGAATGTTAATTTTATGAAGATGTGAATGACATGCCCGACCCTCGTGATTTGAATTTGGAGCACAGAAATCTCATGATCTTTGATAACTTGATGTTGGAAAAACGGAAATGGTGTAAATCTTACTTTGAAGACGTCATAGCAATGTTGACCCTTTCTATCTATCTCAAAATTATTTCAGATTGCCAAGACAGACCATAAGAGAGAACGCAAAATTTCTGTGTCTGTTTCTTCAAGATCTCAGTCACATCTACAATGATCACAACAATATGAGCAAAAGCGAATTCAAGAAATTTTGTACGTGGATATGGGATTATGATCCTTATAATTCCCTTGTCATCAGTTTGACAAGTAGTAAATACCATGGAAAATATAGGAATGGATTCGACTATTTTTATATTCCAGATGATTGCAAGTAATAATAAACAAAGAATAATCATATTAAGTAGAAGGACAAAAGCAATAAATAAATAAAAAAAAATCTAAAAAAATATAATTATTAAAAATATATGTAAAAAAAAATGTTCCGAGAATATGAAACTCAATTATTAGTTGGTGAGCAATGACAAGACTCATTTCATGATGAAATTCAATCCACCAATCGAATTGATTTGAAATTATAAGTATGAGATGGTGCTATTAAATCTGGAGATGTACTATTTGTTTCCCAATGCACAGAGGAAAATAATACATTCAGATATTCATACGGAATGGACTGGCTTTTGATTTGCATTTCCAAAAGTAGTTACGACATCGTCGATCTGAACGAAGTAGAATGAAGATCGATGGTCAGGACGGAACTGCCGTCAATACAACTGCCAATGTCAACACTCTGCAAACGATACTAAACATGAGAGAGTGTTATTAAGTGGATTTCAGAGAATACATCACTCTTGGAAAGATGTTGGGATTCGATCGAAAGACATATGAAGGACATGCGACATAAGAAAATGTGGTGGATATTCTCTCTGTCGACAGCATTTTGGTGAACGTGGTTGTGATCTAAGTTATCTGATTGATGGCACACGGCCCACAATCTACTCTTTCTTTCTGGATGTTTCTACGAGATCATAGAGCGACTGCAAAATCTAGTCTATCTGCCTGTGATAACTCACACTTTATACAGCATCACCACTGAATTAATAGATCAAAATGGAGAGTTGTTATAGATATTCGCGGTGAATGTGCGAAGATGTGATTTCACATAAGAACATTTTTTTTTTTAAATCTGTTACATGTATTATATTTTATTAAACACAAAAAAACCCCAAACAAACAAAAAAATATTTTATAACTTCATTTTTTATTCAATAGGAAATTGAATAAAAAATAACAAATTTCTTTTTTTTAAAATTCAAATCAATTTATATATGCATAATAGGGAATAAAAAAAAATAAATGAAAAGAAAAAAAAAATTTTAAACAAAATTAAATACGGGAAACATAAATACAAAACATAAACATATCCGAAGGTCAGAAAAACAAACTTTGTATAGCATTAGAAAATTGAGGCGAAGCTGTGAGATTGAAATTAAGTCATCAAGACTTGAGCAGTGCATGTGACAAAATTGCCTGGACCAAAACACAAAGTAATAGAATAGCCAAAACACATCATATTCAAAAAGGATTGACTGTGAGACTGAGTCCTGCACAATTGAGATATAGTATTGTTAGTGGGATTCGTCACCAAGGCATTACCCATTCTCACCAAAACCATGTTGCTGGCTTTGGGTAGAGGAGGTCTGTCGGGATTGGCCAGTCCGGTGTGCAAAAAATAATGTGAAACAGATTGTTTCTGAAGAGAGAAGGAGTTGTGTGTCGAATCGAAATGAATGGAAAAGGCTTATATCTGAAAAGTATTTCAAGCTCACAGAGATGATCTCTATCTGAAGAGAGGAAAGAATTTGATCAATGGTGAAGGATTGTTATTAGGTCTGAATTTTCCTTTTAAAAATGTGACAAATTCTCAGTTTGTTATTATGATACCTTGTTTTGTGAAAGAAGGGAAATAACTTAAACACAATATTAGAAAAATCATAAAATATAATTATATATATTATACATATTATAAAAAAATATTTTTATATATATTAAATAAGAACAAAGAAAAAATAAAAATAAAATAAGCCACAAAAATGGAATTAAAAAGTGGCAATATATATCCTGACTTATTGACTGTATTATAAATGGCACATTGATCAGAACAATAAAATTCAACATTATTTAGTGATGGAAAGAGATAGACATCAATCGCTCAACAGGAAGTATGCACAAATGACTAAATTGGTGAACGGTCTGGATTTGAATCTCATCGCTGTGTAGATGGGTCTGGGTGCTTTTGGAAAGGGTCACCTTTCAAGTGTGGCAACCATTCCAGCCATGTTTTCGATAGAGGGCATTGCACTTGCGACAGGATTCGGTCGAGAAAAGGATAAATTCGACATGTTGAAAGATGGTATAAGAATAAAATCTTGTCAGATTCTCAAAGAGGAGATAAAACATAATCTGATAGAAAAGGGCCGAGCAGAAGCCAGGGAATGATTTCATAAACTCTTGGGAAAAATAAAGATTCAGTGATAGATTTAAAATAAAAAAATTACTAATGATATTATATATATAAAAAAAATAATAAAAATATTTTTAAATAAATAAAAAAATTAAATTAACAAAAAAGAATGTATTGCGTAAAATGTAAGAAATCTGCGGATATGGATAATTTGTGAAACGTGCAAATTAAAAATAATAGGCAGATGCTTTGTATAGTGTGCAGTTTGACTAAAACACAATTCACCAAAAGAGCTGGAGGAACTGTCAACAGACTCATCAATAATATTCCTCTTCAAATGTATCTGCCAGGATATCAATTTACGGGGCCAGGCACAAAATTGCACAAGAGATTGAATAAAGATCTGTCTCTGAAGTCATAGAGCAAACCCATCAATAGAGTGGCTCAAGCTTCCTACAGTCACGATAACTGTTACACAAAGCATTCTGACACAAAGACTCAAAATGATATGTACGACAAGAACAGTCATGTTGACAGATTTGAAAAATATAGTCATTTCCATGATGAGGAGCAATTTGAAAGTTCACTCATCAGTAAACGCATCAGTACGAAATGTCAGTTTGGAATGGGAAATAAAAAAAAACAGTTCACTTATGCATTAGCGAACGAACTGCACAAGCCCATAGTGCACAGATTTTGAAAGAAAAGAGTATTCATCAAAGGATTGGATCAGGTGTGGGCAGCCGATCTGATGAACATGCAATCACTGTCTAGACACAATGGAGGTGTGAAATATCTTGACAGTCATATATATGCTTCAAAATACGGATGGATGAGAGCATTGAAACATAAATCAGGACTGAGTGTGGCTAAATAAAGTTTTGGAAAAGATCTTCACTACTCCTTCTCGAAAACCTGAGAAATTGTGGGTGGACAACGGTCAAGAATTTTACAATGTTCACAAAAATCAACTCATCGACATCTATTCCACTGAAAATGAGAAGAAAGTGAGCGTGGTCGAATGAAGGAATAGAACCATGAAGGGAAAAATGTACAGATATTTGTTGGCTAACTCGACTAAGAAATACTTAGATGCCTTAGACGATTTGCTTGATGACTACAACAACACATTCCACAGTTCCATCAAGATGACACCAGTGGAAGTTGCCAATCTGTGAAACGAAAAGGAAGTCTACGCAAATCTCTATCCATTAAAAATGGCATGGGCAACAACAAAACGACTGAACTTTACCATGAGTGATCGGGCGAGAATTTACAAGTTGTAAAAACATTTTGAAAAAGGTTATTCACCTAGATGGATGGAAGAAATCTTCGTTGTGGTTGGATTGTTCAACACCAATCCTTTCATCTATCAGATAGAAGCATTATATGGTGAAGAAATCATGGGAAAGTTTTATGAACAGCAATTGCAAAAGACTGCATTTAAAAGAGAGAGAGAGAGATTGGGCAATAATTGTTTTTGTCATATATATATAATGAATTATACCATGTAATGCAGATGAAATCAGTGAGAATCAATCTCTTTGTCACATTTCCTGCTTAAGGTACAGAATACGGCACTTCTGTTATGCATTTTTTAGGATGAAAGACTCTGACGCCGATGGGGGTCGAACCACTGCCTTGATGAGAGTACATTTCTGTGGCACCCATCGCGAAGCGAAACTGGACCAGCGCCATAGACCACTCGACTACCGACAAGCCCCGAAAAAAGGCATGCTAGCAGTTCGAGCGTCCATGGAACTGGCACAGTCCACACGAAATTACTCGGTATCCCAAAGAATTAGTTGTTTACCATGAATTATACCATGTAATGCAGATGAAATCAGTGAGAAAAAAAAGAGATTGACAAACACATTCAGAAGAAGTCTCAGTAAAATACTTTTCCATAGTCTTAGGAAGATTTTGTTTGTGTTCTCTTTTATATTCCACCAGGATATTGTGATATTTATCATATTTTGAATAATCATTATTTTCCCCTTTTTGTTCTAGTAATTTTTTCTCCTTCACAAGATCTAAGTCGAATATTCTCTTTTCAGTAATAAATGCAAAATACAACCTTGATCTTGGGTTGTGAGATCACTCATCCACAATTGAAAAGTCAAACATTCTAATTCAGTGGGTCTTGGTTCTCCTGTGCGCAAGACCATCTCCATCCAAATTATCACCATGTTGAGCTTGGCGATCATATTTAATACCGGCATCAAACATGGGACTCACTAAAATGTGTAACCCGAACCCAATCTGAGAAAATGTGTATCTGAGAAATATAAGTTGGATTTAAATCATTATTTATGTCTATATTACGCTTATAGTTTATTTGCAGTATCTTAGGTGAACATTAAAGGCACTGGAATGCTGCTTTTGAAAATTACACTTACCATATGTCTTTTATTAAGATTTTCCCTTCTGAAACTCTCTAAAATGTGTATCTCAAATTGGCCGATCTGACAAGTTGTATCTTTGCTTGGCAATTAAGCATGTGAGGCATGGGATATTCATTCTTATAGATGAATGAATTGTTATTTGTTTTATAGAAAAATAAAAAGATCTCTTTAATATACCGCACGATGCGGCGTTTTATACTTTATTTTCATGTTCCGGCGGATGCATTTTCTCACATCAAAAGAAGCAAGTTTTGAGTAGAAAAATCGTTGTTACAACACTTCGTGCTTTTGTTTTTCTTTTTGGTTTTTGTTGGTAATATTTTACCGACTTGAAAAGTTCCCCAATTTACTGCTTTCAGTTTTGATTTTTAACCCATTTTGAATGCCACAAGGGTATAATCTGAAATATTTGGGAAATTGTTCTATTGCTTCTTCAATCAGCCTGATTTTTTGTATCTAACTGATTACTGTCAGGGATATTATTTGTAAATTGGGAGTGGCCAATTTCACGCAATTATTTCATTAGTTCAAAGATCTATCATGGTCTATTGTTATGTTCTTTCTTTGGTCCCTTTAATTGCGGTAGTTTTTCTGTTGAGCTAAAAATGATTTTTTTTTTGTTTTTTTGGGGAGGGGGTACTTTAAAAACTACCGTTATATATCAATGCCATATATAAATGATAAATATAAAATAATAAATTTCCAGATTATCTGCTTTGACATTTTCGTGGTATTTCCCACACGAATTTGGGTTTTTTCCTCTACACACACTAAAACCTCAAGGTACTCTGTGGTACCAAATGTGGTACTCAACTTGTCCTGTGTGGGGTACCAAAATTATGGTACTCCAGGAAACCAAAACATTGTTGGTACTCCAAGAAACCAAACTGTAATGGTACGTAACCAAAGCTGTCTGGTACTTCATTTTGATTCTCTCAGAAAGCACAAGTTTAGTACTTTATTGTGGTGCTCCAGAGAACTCAACTCAAGTAACTATACTATGATGCTCCAAGAAACCAAAAGTTTGGTATTTAGTTAGCACCCCACCCCAACCACCCACCCCTCAGGCCTGACATTCTGAAAAATGCAGGAGGGCAAAAAATCGCTCTCCTCAATCAGCTTAGGAGAGCAATTAGCTTTACACAGCATTTTAAGTATCCAGTTGAACGAACTCATTGAAACTGAAACCAACAGACTACATCAGTGATTTTATTAACTTTACTAAGGTAAAGCGAAATCTCTTAGACATCTAGATGTCTCACTCAACAACTGAACACACACTTGACAAGACCTGTGTGTGTACCCAGACCTGTTGTCCAAGAAAGACATACGCCTTAGGAGAGGTTGAAGGTGGTAGTGGTAGGCGTATGACTTTCTTGGACAACAGGTCTACTTGAATCTACAGTCACATCCTGGTGCAAGTGCTTCAAGTGACAGGATAGTAGTAATGGTTGTATATTATAGTGTCAATATTCCTTGAATAATTACCCCTCAAACTGTGATGTCAGTTGTTGAACTTGAAACCGACAGAAAAAAAAATATTGCTGTGACCCATTTTGCTTCAAATGATTGCAACTGTGTTTGGGTATGGTTGCAGCCATTACCTTTTACCATTAAACCACTTTCAAAATGAAATTACGTGATGTTATGTGACTTCGAAGTTAAATTACATTTTTGCTTTACAACAAAAATTTAATATGAGCATAATACATGTAATCTCAATCATCCCAGTCCAAAATATTTAGGAGGGCAATTTTTCGCTCTCCTTAATTCTTTCAGGAGGGCAGTAAGGAGAGCTAAAGATCGCTCTCCTGAAATTGCCATGCCTGACCCCTCATCCCTTTTATGTACCAGGGGTCCCCTGAAGGGTCCCATTCCCCTCGCCCTAAATTCCCTTAACCTCGCATTCCATAGCTGGCATAAATTGCTACAAGAAATTTGACATCAGGGAAAACGTGAAATAAAACACTCTTGCTACCAACGCAATACATTCCATGGTAATAATCACGGGTTACACCAAACAGGAGCAGGAGATGCATTGGAAAATTATACACGAATGTCTGTCAGAGATCAATCAATGACTCTCTCCGAGTTCTAAAGACCACGTGTGGGTCGTGCGACAGTGTATGAGAACGTCGGTAAACAGCAAGTCAACCAGTGACTAATGTCACAACTGCATCCCACCACAGCCACCAGACACTGATTCGACCACACCGGCATCAGCGGCCACGACTTTGGTCACCCCCTCCCCCCCCTCCGTCTGATGCAGATGCTTCACCGTCCGAAGAACTCCGCGTCAGAACGAATGCTAATGAAGAACCGTGGATATCAAGATACCCACGGGCAACGTTCAACTGTCAAAGGTGGATAGATTTGCAAAATATGCACCGAATGGAGGAATCGCGTCACACACATTCCTCGACAAAATGTGTGGTGGATAGGCAAAGGAACGAATCTTTCTGACCACCCAAACAGACGTTTTCTGAAACATCAGGAATCAACTACCCACACAGACTGCGATATTGCGAGAGCACAGTTTAGTGCAGCTCGTATCCACGGATCGGTCGCTCAGCAACTTCAGGTAGCTTCAAATGTCTCCACCCAAGCTAATAGGTCTAAGTTGAAAGGGATTTTCAAATGCTTAGAGCTCGTCATCAAGAAAAACTGGGTCTATACAACAACTTTACCCGACTTGAACGCTCTGGTTGAAAGTTTTGATATAAAGGAAGGGTCTAAATCCGGCTTCCGGTTCGGTAACGCCATTCTCGACCTCTGATAAATTTTTCACAAAAATCCGATTAATCTTTGATTACCAGATAATTTTTTCAAAAAATAACAGTGGAAGAAGACAGTTAATGGTTTGATATTTACATTTGCATAATATTTTTATAAAATTTCACGAAAATTTAGACTTTTGATCTCGCATTGATTCATCACCTGCAAAGCTGAAAATTCTCAAAACTGAAGCCAATTCACATGATCGAAAATAATATCCACACATGAATGCCAGGAAAATATCAAAAGAAATCTCAAAATTGGAGGCAAAGGAGAGTACAGAAGGTGGAATTGGCAATACAGATATCTTTGTATGCACTGACAGTAAGGGGAGATACCTTGAAAATGAGAAACACCAGAACGATCAGATAAACGTAGAATTTATTTACTCAAGCGGTGCAAAATCAAGTGACCGCTTCTTCATTGAGAAACTCCGTGGCAAAATACAAAGCTCACAAAAGACGATAATTATAATATGGCTTGGCACCTGTGACCTCACTACTAAAATTGGTAAATACCTTGAAATAAAACCTAACCTGAAAACCACAATCAGCAAAATATTGGACAACCTTAGATCAACAAAACGTAGACTCCACATAGACTTTCCAAACGCAGAAATCTACTTCCTGGAATGCCCAATATATTCGCCTAGCAAATGGAATCAGCATAAAGGTCGCTCTGGGACGCACTCCAAATTACAGGATACACAGCTACAAGAAGCAGTAACTGACCTAAACATCAAACTGAACGAGTTGAATGTAATACCTCTTCCCAAGATAAACCAGGACTTACAAATATCAAAAATTTCCAAAGGAAAGAGGCTATATTTCAACGATACTGACGCCTTGCCTGACGGCTTACATCCAGGGAAGGACCTCTCAAGACTCTGGCTCCTTCGCCTTTACAGACTCGCGAGGAGATTGTAAGATAACAGAAAAAACTTTTTACCAAACTTGGACATAAGGGATTGCCCTGTCGTTCAAACTAGGTAAATATGCCAGGACGTCAAACCACAAGAAGCCGCACAAATTCACCAGCTGCACCAGACAACCAAACCCCCAAAAGTCGCAAAGACTCGCCTACTAGAACTGACACACAAACTACAACTTCATGTATAGAATGCAATACAACATTAAATAGCTCGTCAAAATCATTACAGTGTGACTGGTGTGAGGAATGGTTCTGCCTAAATTGCTCAAAAATGGGTCCGTCTATGTACGACAAACTTGTCGAACACCCAAACAATAATCTCAGCTGGAACTGCGACAACTGTAAACATGTCATGCCAGGTATAAAGAAAGTTCTAAAAGCGTACTCTGACCTTAGGTTTCGTCATGACAACCTAGAAAAAAGAGTCGAAAAAATCGAAACATTATCGGCCAATAACGCAAGCAATATACCCGAGAGATGTGAAGAGAGACTGAATGAACTTGAAAAACAGGCAAAGATAGCGAAGGATACGTCTGGGACTGCAAATGAGTCAACATCACAGATAACACACACAGTAAACGAATTAGCTGATCGAAAAGCTAGAGAACCGAATGTTTTACTCTTTAACGCCCCAGAGTCTGAAAGTACACTGAAAGAAAAAAGACTAATAACAAAGATAGCACGGCACCACAAAAACCTATCTTCATTGGAACAGCATAAGATGGGATCACAGCCATACAAACCGGATACTTGAACAAATTCTTGTATAATAGTTAAGTAAAAATTCCAATGTCCAAAACCATCTAAAAATCTCAACGTTTCGTCAGCAAAATGCCAGCTACATCAGGAGAAGACACAGAATGAGAAATGAGAAGACAGAGAGAACCGGGAAGAGAGAAGGTGTGAAACATGAAAGATAAACAAAGCTCACGGAATTAGCACACTGTTAACATCCAAGCGGGTCGTATTCATTAAGACCATACGGCCAGACACAGTTGAGTCTGTGTATCCAAACAGACTCAGCAATATTAAGTTTGTTTTTATCTTTGGAAGGGATTCTCTGTAGCAGATAGCAAATGAAGTAATGTTCTGGCTGATTGAAATGTGGGGCCACATGGGGGGTACGGTCAATTTTATTATATTTAATATTGTGCCTATGACCCGATAATCGTTTGCTAAAGGGGTTAGTGGTCTGTCCTACGTATTGCATGCCACATTTTGCACAGGTAAGACAGTAAACCACAAAGTCTGATTGACAGGTAAGGGACTGTTTAATATAAAACAACTTAGAATCTCTATTAGTGAGAATCCCTTCCAAAGATAAAAGCAAACTTAATATTGCTGAGTCTGTTTGGATACACAGACTCAACTGTGTCTGGCCTTATGGTCTTAATGAATACGACCCGCTTGGATGTTAACAGTGTGCTAATTCCGTGAGCTTTGTTTATCTTTCATGTTTCACACCTTCTCTCTTCCCGGTTCTCTCTGTCTTCTCATTTCTCATTCTGTGTCTTCTCCTGATGAAGCTGGCATTTTGCTGACGAAACGTTGAGATTTTTAGATGGTTTTGGAGATTGGAATTTTTACTTAACTGAAAGAAAAAAGGAAAGATGACGATAAGGAAATTTTCTTTGAAATCTACAACAATATCTGTGGGGGAAACATTAAAGATGAAGACAAAGAAAAAGTCAACAGATTAGGCAAAAAGGAGGAAGGCAAAAAACGTCCACTACTGGTAGCTTTAAAAAATAAAGAACTAAAGAAACAGCTCTTCACCAATAGCAAAAAACTATTGGAAGCAAATGAACCTTACTCAGGAATTAGAATAGCCCACGACATGACCCAACTACAGCGGGAAGAGTCAAAAAACTTACAGGACACGGCGAGAGAAAAAAACGAAAAAATTCAGGGAAACTGGAGATACAAGGTCAGGGGCCCGCCATGGGCGATGAAGTTAGTCAAAATCCCAATGTCACCAGACAACTAAATAATAATGCAAATATCAATGTAAAACGAAAATTTGTACATAAACAGAAAACTAATGTAAAATGTTGTATAGAGGAAGAAAGGAATGAAGAGGTTCGGAAGACTATAAAACATTGTCTAAAGTGTTTATTCACAAATGCCGACAGTCTCATAAATAAATTGGATGAACTAAAAACAAGGTATATACAAACACAGGAACCACCAGATATCATCGCAATCAACGAAGTCAACCCAAAAAACTGTAGATACCCGATCACCTGCTCAGAACTTTCAATTGAAGGCTACTCACTCCTTCCAGAAAACTACAATAGTTCAAAGGGTCGTGGAGTCATCACCTATGTCAGGAACTCGCTCTCGGCAGAAGTGGTAGAAATAGAATCAAAATTTAACGAACATCTGTGGATCAAAATAAACTCGAAAGATAATGACTCAATCTTGATTGGAAATATCTACCGAAGCCCATCATCGAACGAGGTGAATAACAGTGACCTACTAGAACTGATCAACAAAGTAAGCACTTTAGAAGAGGATTACAAGAGTATACTCATCATGGGAGATTTTAATATGCCATACATAAACTGGAACAACTGGACTGGGAGACCAGACGATGAACAATTCTTAGAATGTCTACGAGATGCTTTCTTCTACCAACTGATCGACAAACCAACAAGAGTTAGAGGTACACAAGTACCGTCATTACTAGACCTGATCATAGTAAACGACGAAAATCAAGTTTCCGGCATTAGCCACCATAGTCCATTAGGAGCCAGCGACCACTCGGTTCTACTTTTTGATTATATCTGCTACACTGAAGAGAAACAAAGAAAACATAAACGCTTAAACTACAAAAAAGCCGATATCCAATCTATTAGGAAAGACCTGAGCCTAGACTGGCCATCAATTCTTAAGGACAGGAACCTTGAAGAAATGCTTAGTATCTTCATGACAATCCTGAACTCTAGTATAAACAACAACGTACCAACTACAAAGATGAAAGCTGGGAAAAAGTCCGAGCCCATAAGTAAAGAAACACAGAAACTCATAAAAAAAACATAGACTTTGGAGAAGATATATGGAAACAAGGGATCCAGACAAACACAAAGACTACTGCAAAATTAGAAATAAAGTCAAGAATGTACTAAAAAAGATAGAAAGAACAATGAAAAAAGAATCGCAGAATCTGCAAAATCCAACAATAAATACTTCTGGAAATATATAAACTCAAAAAGAAAAACCAAAACGGGAATAGCTGAACTAACATTTACACAGAACAATACAACCTTCATTGCAAAAACCGAAAAAGAGAAGGCAGATACACTAGCAACATTTTTCAGTAGTGTCTTCACTACTGAACCACCTGGCGATGGCCCAGAAATAGCAACAAAAGACATCCCACTATCACAGTCAACCACGATCACATCAGAAGAAATAAAATCACTCCTGGGGAAACTGGACACGGCAAAATCACCTGGACCAGATGGAGCACATCCTAAAATATTGAAAGGCTTAGCTGACATCATTGACGTTCCTCTAGCTATTAATTTCAACAAATCATTAGACACGGGAGATGTACCAGTTAGCTGGAGGGAAGCAAAAATTACAGCTATCTTCAAAAAAGGAAACAAAAATCTGCCGTCAAACTACAGGCCAGTCAGCCTAACAAGCATCCTCTGCAAGATCATGGAGAAAATCATAAGAAAAAGAATTATAGAACATTTAACCACCCACAATGTACTTAGCAACAAGCAATTTGGTTTCGTGAATGGAAGATCCACAACGTTACAACTATTGAAAGTAATCAAGGACTGGTCTGAAATCTTGGACAATGGAGGCGTCATCCACTCGATATACATGGATTTTATGAAGGCTTTCGACAAGGTCCCCCACAAACGCCTATTAAGCAAGCTCAGAAGCTATAAAATCAACGAGAAAGAATGCCGATGGGTCGAAGCCTTCCTGAACGAACGCAGACAAAGAGTTGACATTAATGGCACCCTCTCGGAATGGCACAACGTCACCAGTGGAATTCCACAAGGTTCAGTACTCGGCCCTGTACTCTTCGTCATATACGTCAATGACTTACCAGAAACAGTTAACTCTAACACCTTTCTATTTGCCGATGATACAAAAATATACCAGGAAATTAAATCTACAGAAAACAAAGAAGATATACAATCAGATCTCAACAAACTGGTGGACTGGAGTGACAAGTGGCTTTTAAAGTTCCACCCTGATAAATGCAAGGTAATGCCAATCAAACCTAAAACAAAAGATGACATGTCTCCGACATACAACATGAGAAACCATGAGGGTGGTATAACACAGCTGGAGGTAATAAGCAGCGAAAAGGACATCGGCGTAACAGATGACACACACCTAACCTTCGAATACCATATCCAGCTCCAGGTCAACAAAGCATGTAAGATAATGGGCTTAATAAGAAGGTCCTTCCAGTTTCTCGACGAAAAAATATTTGTTCTACTATTTAAAGCGCTTGTCCGCCCAAACTTAGAATATGCAAACTCAGTATGGGCACCATATAAAAAGAAAGACATTGATTGCATTGAAAATGTACAGAGAAGAGCTACAAAACAAGTGCCCAGCCTTAAACACCTGTCATACCCAGAGCGACTCAAAAAGCTGAGACTACCAACCCTGGCATATAGAAGACACAGAGGCGACATGATTGAAGCCTATAAAATCCTATCCGGAATCTATGACCCAAATGCATCCACCAATATACTTACCATGAGTGGAAACAGAACAACTAGAGGGCACCCGCTGAAACTAAAGAAACAGAGATGTAAACTCGAGTCTACTAAACACTACTTCTCCAATCGTATAATCGACACGTGGAACAGCTTACCAGGAGATGTTGTTACAGCTAGAAACTTGGCACAGTTTGAGAAGAAACTAGATAGATTTTGGCAATCCAAACCAGTTAAATTTGACCACGATGAGCCACTAAGTAACCGAACCGGAAGCCTACCAAATATATATGTAGATAGTGTACAGATCAATTATGTAGATAATGTACAGATTGATGATACAGATCTGAATATAGAGGCAGATAATGCCTGCGTTCAGTTATCACCTAAGGTAACCTAAGGTAAGGTATAAACCTCTCCTTCACGGGTGCTGTGTTTATGTGTTGGGAATCATTCCACTTGAGAGGGTGGATGCAGAAACTTTGTTAGTTGCAATTCAAAATATCGCCATCAAGAAGACAGTTAACCTGAATAAAGTTTATTTTGTTTCCCTTGATGGCTCAAATACGATGTCGGAGGAGAAATCAGGACTGCAGCGGATGTTGCGTCATCTGGCACCTTATAGCATCTATATAAACTGCCATGTCACAGGTTAACACTAACGTTTGTGCACCTGATGAAAGAATTCCCTGATATACAATTTGTTGACTCAACTCTTATAACTCTCTGGAAATTGTTTGGTAAGTCGCCTAAAAGGTTGGCAGTATTTATGAGCGCCCAAGAAGCTATGAATAAGAAGCCACTGAGATTGATCGTGCAGTCTAAGACACGTTGGCTGTCACACAGAGATTGCTGTGTACGTTTGCAACAGCAATACGGAGAGATTTTGAACACATTGGACTCAATCTTCGTAGACACCAAAGACCCAAAGGCACTCGGGCTAAAAATGCATCTGTTTGACACGAAGTTTGTTCATATGTGGTTGTTATTGTCAGATTTACTAGACGTAACAGGAAAACTCAATAAGACTCTACAAAGTGCGGACTTGAATTACAAAGCGATTCCCCACCTTGTTAATGTTGGTAAAGTGAACTCAAGAAAATACTGAAATGCTTATCAGACGTCGACACACTACCTGCCCAATCGCCAACACCATCCTGGGATCAGAGACAGACGTTTTTAGACGAAGCTGCTATGCGCTGGTTAGGAGCTAGGGTAATGAGGGCTGCATCACATAATTTGGTCAGTGCACAGTTTGTGACCGGCACGACTGTACCCATGATTCGTAGGCTCAAATAGGAGATAGATGAGGCGTTTAGAAGTACTGAGACAAATCTGCTTGCGAGGTTTGGTATATTTGATCCGAGGAATCTACCAGAAAATCATGACGGCTATGGTTTTACGGAACTGCAAGAGCTTTTGAACATTTGTAGTCAGAACATGACCGACGATTACAGGTGCCATTCCGTAACCATAACACCAAAGATTGATGCTATTGCCACAAAAGCAAAATTTTCACGTTTCATTGAACTGATGCAACAAATGAAACTGCAATACTGGACAACAAACGCTTAAAAGAAAGCAATTGACGGCAAACTCAAGGAGAGAGAACATTACACTCCAAACAAATTCCTTAAGGCTGTTTACCGGCTGTCGAGTGAGGACCTCATCTATACAGAATGTACAAAACTATTAGAATTCGTATGCCTTATTCCAGTGGGCACTGCTTCAGTAAGGAGGATATTTAGCCTGATCAATGATGTCAAAACGGCCACAAGAACACGACTTCCGTCAAAAACACTCGAGAGTACTGTGGGAATTAACAGAAACATTCACACTCGGGGAATGTTCAGTGATTCCGAGTTTGAAAGTGTCATTGTCCTGTTCAAATCTTCGACAACACACAAGATAGATTTCTGAAGACTTCAGAAATGTATCTTGCGTGTGTCAAAGAAGATGTCAACGACTACACTTTGCACAATAATCTCCAGTGTTTTTGTCACTTCCGTTATTCAAACTTTCCAAAGAATTTATCATTATGTAGCTGACTGTGAAGTTTCTTACGTTCGAGAGAATGAATGATATACAGATTACTACGCGTCTTGTTTGATCTGGCCGATCTCATCTCGTCAACTCGACAGAATACAACACTGATCAATTGACTGTTGTAGTAATTTGTTGATTATGTGACAATTAGTATTTTAAACTGATCACAGGGGCGCGGTGGTGCTGAGGTAACCTGTTCTCTTCAGATCACCAAAGATAAGCAAAGTCGAGTCCGGTAAGTCTTTGGATGGATGACCATCCGAGCGATCAATTCGGATTCCCGCGTTGTGTCCTTGGACAAGGCACTTAGCCTCCATTGTCCACATGGGGACACGATGGCGCCGTGTACTAAGGCATACTGCACGTCGATGGTGCACATGTCTTCAACCAATCTAACCCTGCCTGCGCTGCATTGTAGAGTTGCGATGTTGGGGAGCTGGCAGCTGCTCGTCGTTGCTCGGTGGTTCTCTCCAGGTACTCCGGCTTTCTCCGCCCGTAAAACTGTCATCGAAATGATATGACCTTGGCCGTCAAAGTGTCATTAAATCCTAATAATAAATTAATAAAATTTAAACTGATCACAAGACCTGAAAAATCAAATACAACAAGAATTATATTAGCCAAATAACCATTAGCAATTCATGGAATTAGGAAATACCAAACGCGTAGTAATATCGAACGTTCATGTCGAACTACCAGTAGCCTTTATTATTTAATCGCAGTGTGTCTTTCTATAATTTGAGGCCCCACATTTTTTTTACATTTTTATCAAAGTACCTCACACTCACATGCATCAGTTGTCTGATAAAACAGCCTTGGTTTGTCCATTTAAACCCACATCTATTATCTAATTTATTAACTTCAAATTAAACCTAAAAATAAAAAATTCACAGTTCATAAAATGAATATTCCATTTTTCATCTATCAGTCAAAAGTTCTTCTTTGTGTGCACGTTCAATGAGTAAAATTCAGTCGTGGAACTTTTGAAGTATTACATGCCGTGTTTGTTTGACGATCCCATTTGTTTTCATCATGTGGAAAGTTCAATCAGTGTAACGGTTAAAACAACATGTACTGTCTCCCTACCCTGTCGCCGCGTCCCTGAAAATGACTCATTGAGGGAGAGGGGCTGTGATCCTTATTTGTGCTGACTGTGAAGGCGCAAGTCCCGACTGAAAAAATATTTTAAGTCATGCATCAAGGCATGCATTCGTTGAAAGAATGCCTTGAGGATGTAGTTGAAATATTACCCAGTAAGGATTATAGTTAAATGAACAGGAATAGTGAGAATCGCCGGTATTAGGCACTACACAGAGCAAACCGCTAGCATCATCGACACTGTTTGTAAACCTTATATTTTCTTTCAACAGTAGTATTGACAAGTGAGACTGAAATTAGTGTGGGTGGTGGCACTTTTTGTGAGATGTGTGATACCAAACTATATTCCTGAGAAAAGATTCGAAAAAGA
Source organism: Pictodentalium vernedei (assembly GCA_031216915.1). Lineage (NCBI taxonomy): Eukaryota > Metazoa > Mollusca > Scaphopoda > Dentaliida > Dentaliidae > Pictodentalium > Pictodentalium vernedei. The sequence goes on along the minus strand of CM062290.1, from coordinate 391,501,063 downwards.
AACTAATCGGGCTGTCGATTTCGAATCGAACCCAAATAGCCATACAATTGTTAAGTTTGAGGGGGAGATTGTTGAGCTGAAGGGAAAACTTGGTAGGGCGGGGCTGTCTGGAGTTACGCCTGTGAAAGTGGCTTTCCGAGAAGGATGGAAGGTTGTCGGTGGTTCCAAGAGGAAACATGGGGGTAGAACCTTTGATGTGAATGAGGTAGGTGATGAGGTGGGGGCTGCTAGAAAAGTACGTAGGACAGATGAGGGGGGCCCAGGCCGGAGCAATGCTGTAAAGCGTTTGGCGTGGACTACCAAAAGTGGTAGGAAAGGAGGGCCAGAGAAGCAGGTAGATAGGGGTGTAAAGTCCAAAGGCAGTGGGGAGTGCAGCACCAGAAACAGATTTGATGTGCTCGATTCGGAAGAGACAGAGGAGGAGATGGAGGTAGTTGCAACAGATAGTAGCTAGGGTCTAGGCCAGGAAAAAGGAGGAGGGATCCGGGGGAAGACCAGGGGAGTAGTCCAGGTAGCTCAGGGCCTGGAAAGAGACGGAGGGACAAGGATAGGAGTAATCCTAGGTCAAAGATACCGATACCGATATTGATTCCGAGTGGGGCTGTTGGAGAGGAAGAGGACGCTATAAACAATAGGAGACTAGAGGAGATAAATAGGGCGAGGTCCAAAAGTAAGTTGGTGGTTGCGGGAAGTAGCATAGTTCGGGGGATCGACAAGGTTGTCTGTGGTCCGGACAGTAAAAATAGAACAGTTCTGTGCTTTCCGGGGGCTAAAGTGGAGGACCTGAGGGATAGAGTGGACGGTATTGTAGCTGGGTCGGGGCCTGATCCGGTAGTGGTATTACATGTGGGGTCCAATAACATCAGGGAGAGGAAATCAGTTCGTTTGGTGGACACATACAAGGACCTAATTAGTAAGCTACTTAGCAGGAATGCTCGGATCATCGTTTCAGGGGTGCTCCCCGTTATGGGTGGTGGGAATGAGAGGAACTCGCGGATTATGGCACTAAACGAGGAGCTGGAAGAGCACTGCAAAGACTTGGGAGTACATTTCATTGACCACTGGGATTCATTCTGGGGACAAGGAGAGTTGTATGGGCGAGACGGATTGCATTTAAGTAGGATGGGTACAGACCTGTTGGGCCAAAAAATCTTACAGGTGGCTGGGCCTTTTTTGGAGAAAAGGGGGGTAGGGGACCACAGCCGGTAACCCAGAGTGGCACAAATGCTGGGAACATAGGAAGAACAACAAACATGCACAATACAGGGACATACCAGGGTTATAATAATGTGCCAGTGATGACAAAAAAAACAAAGATTCATTAAGTTTGGGTACTGCAACATCCAGGGTCTGCACAAGAAAGTAAGCGAAATATCAACAATGATGGACGAAGGAGACTTCGATATAACGGGTCTAAGTGAGACGTGGATACGACGGGATGAGCGGGTTGATCAGATGAAGGGTTGCGTGTGGATAGGAGCTGGGCGAACTGAGGGTCAGAAACGGGGTGGGGGTGTTGGCATCTACGCTAAAGAGGAATTACAGCCCTCATTGATTACAGATCTCACAGAAGCAAGGACTCAGATTCCAGTATCCAACGAAATAGTCTGGGCAAAAATCAAGTTAGGAAGCAGGAGTGTTGCCGTTGGTGTTGTATACTTAGCAGTGGAGGGAAGTAAGCCCGAGTGGAATGATTCAATATATACAACTCTTAGATCGAATATCACAGAGCTTGGGAGCAGAGGGTTCAGTATTGTCCTAATGGGGGACTTCAATGGGCACATCGGGGATAAGGAGGAGGGCATACAGGGAGGTGATAGGAAAATTAACACGAATGGGAGGAAGATGTTGGACCTATCAAAAGAGCTTGGTTTAAAGATCCTGAACAGGGATGCGAAATGTAAGGGTAAATGGACCTGGGAGAGGAACGATAAGAAAACAATAATTGATTATATACTCACTGACATTAGCGTATGGAGGGAGGTTATAGATGTAGAAATAGATGACGAGGGAAAAAATGACTTGGGTAGTGATCACAACCTGATAACAGTTAAGATTATGGGCAAAAAGACGAATAGAGACAGAAATACCTTCAAGGAAGTTTGGGGACTAAAACAAGGAGCCGACTGGAAACAGTTTCGGGAAAAACTAAAACCAAATCTTGAATGTATACCTAGGGATGCAAATGTCCAGAGTATTTCAGATGGCATAGTAAATAGCCTAACAGAGGCAGGGAAGGAGTGTATAGGAAGGGTAAGGGTCCCAACGAGAGAGCTTGGATACAGGGTTAACGAGGGACTGAAAAAGGCTATAAAAGAAAGGAAGGTAAAATGCGCTGCTTACAGAAGAAGTAGGAAGCTTAAAGGGGTGGATAACAATGACACGAGACTAATGAAAGGAGAATATGAACTGGCACGGAAAAAGGTGAATGAGATAAAGAATAATAATAGGAAGGAGCGCAATTGCAGTCTTGCCAGAACAATAAAGAAAACGGGGGGTTCGAGCTCAAACGTATTTTGGAACTGGGTAAATAAACGGGGGAAAACTAGTGTGCAGAGTATCAAAGTGGATGGGGAAAGTACAGAAGATAAAGGCCGTATCGCTTCAGAGTTAGTCAAGCACTGGGAAAAGATAAACGATAGGCGATGGGGCAGTGGGTCCCCACCAAAAAGAAATACACTGGTGGAGGAGAACCTATCCAATCGTGTATGTAGCGAAATAACGGCAGAAGAAGTGCGGAACGTGGTCTCGAAATTAAAAAATGGTAAAGCGGGAGGGACTGATGAAATTCCGAACGAATTCCTCAAAAATGGAGGGGAGGCACTTATTGAAGTCCTGACAAACCTTTTCAACCTGGATCTGCGAAAGCAAGAGGTCCCCAGAGAGTGGAGGGAAAGTAAGGTGTCGTTCATACACAAAAAGGGGGATAAGGAAGTTCTAGATAACTATAGGGGGATATCAGTTAGTAGTAACATCGGAAAAGTATTCTGTAAGGTCATATACGGTAGACTAGAGGAAGTTATTGAAGAGAAAGGTTTTTTAGGAGAAATTCAAAATGGTTTCAGGAAAGGACGAAGAGTCACTGATCACCTATTTACACTCACCCAACTGATAGAATCAACAAAGGCTGAAAAGAAAAAGATGTTTCTGGCATTTCTAGATGTGAAAAAAGCGTACGACCGAGTGTGGAGGGAAGGTATGTGGCGAAAGCTCGAGGGCATCGGACTGGGGGGTGACTTTGTGGGAATCATGAAAGCACTGTATACAGATGTGCAAAGCCAACTCAGTCTAGGGAGTATCACTACAAAACGAGTCCCTATGGATATAGGTCTCAAGCAGGGGTGTATCTTTTCACCGATTTTGTTTGCATTGTATGTTAAAGATTTAGGGGACGAACTAATTCAGAGTGCGGAGGGGGTAAATGTTGGAGACATAAAGATACCAGGCTTATTCTTTGCGGACGACATGGTGTTAATGTCTAGAACTGAACAGGGGCTAGAGAAACTGCTGGAAATTGTTGGTAGATAAGGGAACACTTGGCGGCTCGAACTAAATGAAAATAAAAGCAAGGTAATACCCGTTGGACGCAAGGTAGATATGACGAAGAGATGGAGAGTGGGGAGAGTGGGGGAGTTCTCAATCCCCGAAGGGGAAAGCAAACAAATCACTGTAGGAGAAACGGGAGAGTATGAGTATCTAGGGGTAAGCATAAATATAACGGGAAGAGGGGTGTACAGAAATTACTCAGCCAAACTGATTCTGAAGGGGAAAAGAATTCTGAACCAACTAAAACTTTTAGGGAAAAATAGTTTCAACAAGGTCTTTGTGGGGAAAACACTGTGGGAGAGGGTGGGTTTACCAAGTATAACGTACGGCACGGACGTGATTCCATTAAACCAAACCGTTATTAAGAAGTTGGAAAATACTCAAAATGATGCCGGCAGATGGATAACAGGGTCGAGTAATGCTGCAGCTTTGGAAGCAGTAAGGGGGGAGCTTGGGTGGATGAAAATCAAGGACAGGGTAGATTTGGGAAAACTGTGTTACTTTAACTACTTGAGAAACCTGCCTGACAACCGGTGGTGCAAATTGATGCTCGATACCATTTGGAATTCTAATATAGAAACGGGGTGGTCAAAACATGTGAGGGAACTAATGGACAATTACTCTATAGAGGTCACAAACATAGAAGTAGGAATGAAAGAAGGCAAAAGGTTTGTCAAAGAGAGAGTCATGGAAGATTGCAATCGAAACTGGCGAGCAGGGGTTAGCGTGAAAAGATCACTGCAGGGGTTACAATATAAAGAAAAGCCAGCTTTTGAGAAGTACCTAGATGGCACCTTTGGAGGGTCACTGCTGTTCAAACTGAGATCAAGATCACTGGAGCTTCGGGGAAAAATTGGGAGAGATGGGGAAAAGGGATGCCAAATGTGCCACTCTGGAGTAGTGGAGACCCTGGAACATTTTCTCTTGGAATGCCCACAGTATATACCTCATAGAATAAAATTTACTGGAAGAATAATGCAGAAATGGGGTGAAGAAACAAAGGATAGATGGCTGAAGGGGGACACGAGGGAGAGGGTAGGAATGCTTATTGAAGAAATTGAAAAAGAGGAAGTGAGGGACACTATTAAGCAGTTTATATCTGAATGCTGGGAGGAGAGGAGGGGAAGAGGGGGTGGGGTGCAGGGGGAATGATGGCCTTCTCTTATGAGGACCGCGACAAATCAGCGGCTCTGGGTTACCGGCTGTGGTCCCCTACCCCCCTTTTCTCCAAAAAAGGCCCAACAGGTCTGTACCCATCCTACTTAAATGCAATCCGTCTCGCCCATACAACTCTCCTTGTCCCCAGAATGAATCCCAGTGGTCAATGAAATGTACTCCCAAGTCTTTGCAGTGCTCTTCCAGCTCCTCGTTTACTGTACACACTAAAAACTAAAGTGTTAAAACTGACACTTTCAAGGTGTTAAACCCATTCTAACTCTTAGGGTTTGATTTTAACACTCAAAGTGCAATGCTTTAAGCACTTAGACATTACAATCGTCAGACATCTGAAACTTGAATGGATGGCACTTCCCATGTGTCTAGCATTGGTGGTTCTTCCAGAATCGTCCATAATTTGATTTGCGCTTGGTGGGTACATAATTAAAAGGACACAACGCAGATGACGCGGTTCAGGCTCGAGAGTTCGAGTCTGATCCGCGTCATCTGCGTTGTTTCCTTTTAAGTGTCGCGACATTACACTTGTCAAGTGGTATTATTGTAACATCTGTCAAGTTCTGGGATATCTACACTTGAACAAAGTGCTAGTTCAGCACTTAGTAAGTGTTAAATATAGCACTTCAAGTGTAGTTTTTAACACTTTAGTTTCTAGCGTGTACACAGATTGCTATTTCCCAGTGAGAATTTGAGAAGATGGGCTAATTTCTGTTGGATAATTTAGAGATTTTTGGCTTTTCTTCAGACTCTCAGAGAATTGTGGTACCCATCACAGGCCATAAAGAAATAGGTGGGAAGGTAATTTATCTTTTTACCATTTTCCAGCACAATTTTGTGTTCAAGGAAGTCATTTTAGTCCCCTATCCACAAACACGTGGCGGATATTTGAAGGGAAGCAAATTATAAAGATTGTTTATGAAGGCATAAAATAATGCTACAGAATATTACATACGAATGTTGAACATTCTTCCAACTCAGACCTCAATGTAAAGTTTAGCGTCGGGCCCCAAAATTGGGAAGGTAGGGAAGAACACGTATTAGGTTTTTGGGTCCCACTGCCAGAAAAGGGTATCCAATAATCCATACAACTTCAGTATTGTTTTACACTTAATTATGCATGTAGTATTCTTGTCGCTTATTCAACTCTTTTGGGTCGATCAACATCTCTGGGCTAATTGGCAGTGTTGTGTGGAGATGTATATCTAAACTATTTACTCAATAGCAGACAATTCAAATAGTAAATTTCAAAACAAACGCTCCTTCTGATTTCGCTGGCAAGTTTTTCACGGTAAAGCTGAATAATATAGGGGACTTTTCCATTTACGTAAAAACAAAGCATTTTTCTCGCCTTTTTTTCTACATTTTTCTATTACTAGTCATGTCTTCGATAAAATGACCGAAAGATATTCACTTTTTCGGGCAATTATAACCGCCCAACAAATGTTTTTTACCTGTGCGATGTGTGACATTCGCATTCATCTTTCCTCCATGTTTATTGGTGTTTTTCGGCGTCTGCTCTGTGTATTTGTTGCTTTGGTACGCTTGTTTGTTCTGCTCCCGACATGGTCCAAGGTCAGTGTAGTGAGGGCTAGGGTTAGCCTACCGGTAAGCCAACCCTAACCCTCACTACACTGACCCTAGACCTACAATCGCCAGCCAAAGAGAAAACGAAAGTTATGTAAACGCGCGCTTCAGAATGGCGAGAATGCAGAAGAATCTCTGGCACCGTAACATTAATTGATTAAAAGGGTTTAAATTATCTTTAATCTTAGTCAAAAGTGAATATCTTTCGGTCATTTTATCGAAAACATAACTAGTAATAGGAAAATGTAGAAAAAAGGTGAGAGAAATGCGTTGTTTTTACATAAAAGGAAAAGTCCCTTCTTCAGCTTTACCTTTTTCACTCAAGAAGCTGCACTCGCCATTTAGGTCCGGGTTACACCTATTTCATATTATACGGTGTTTTTAATATTTTGCGTTTTGACTTTTCTTTACATGGAATAGTGTGCATACTTTCAAATGTTCCCATAACAATAACACCCCATCGGGTTTTACCACTGCATTCAGAAACGTTTAGAGCCACAAAATTTATGATCGAAACGTGACGAGGGTTGTCCTGAACGGGTCCGTGACAACTCGCCACCGAGACAAGTCGCCAGCGCTCGAAATTGGTGGCGAGTTGTCTCAGGTATTGGTGGCGAGTTGTCTCAATAAAGTTTTCGCATTGTCGGGTTGTTTGCATGATAAAAAGATGAAATAATCGTCATTGAAGAGGGTCAACAAGAGGGTCAACGATTTTCTTCATTTTTGTTAGTTTTTGTGGTGTGTGAGTGATCAGTGAATTGAAATCATATTCTTTGTTGGATAATTACTCAGGTTGCTTTAAATAGTTACTTTGAACAATGCCGATGTTTTTATTTTGCTCTGACATCACATTGTTATCAGCAGTATGTATCGTTAAGAATATGTTTTCAAGACATAATTAAACCTGATATTCATTCATGATGTTTTGATAGTTGTTTTTGTCACCGAAGCCGCATCCTAATGAGTTTATTTTGCACTGGGCCTATAAGAGCCATGCATTTCTGCAGATATGTGGGGAGTGAGCTCCGAAGAAACACACTCCTTACCCCATCCATAGCAACAATCACACAGCAGGCACAATATATAATAGCGGATACCTATCTTTCTCTCTACCTTTTACTTTTCTAACTGAACATTCTCAAATTTTCTTGCAACACTCTTATCAAGAAGACGCATGGAAATGGTAGACAAAGCGTAGGAGGAATTGGTGCAACCTACCTTTCTGCAACATATACAAGAAACCACCAAACGCTAGGCAAGGATTGAAACAAGCTTGTCTGGCTGGGAACGAGTGTACATTTGATATAAATAAACATTTGAATAAAGATTTAACAGCCCTTTTAATAATATAATAACTCTTTGGCCAGCCGCTGATTTGTCGCGGTAAATCAGTTTAAGGGCTTAAGGGTGTGTGTCAGTGAGTGTTTTTTTTTTTTTTTTTTTTTTTTTTGGGTGGGGGGGGGGGGGTGGGGTGGAGGAGGTCATTTGGAATTCCCGAAGGATAACCAGATACCTCAAAATCACATACGGCATCCTATCTCCCAGAAGGCTTGATGGATGACTCCCGGTTTCTTAAAACTAAACTGTTGGAGCTTTCTCCACTTCTTTTTTGTAACCGCTATGGTCATATACCGGGGCCGCTACCAAACCGGCGGTGCTGTTTGGTTTTCTTTTCTCTTCTTCCCTTAAACGTGCCATCGCACAACATTACATTCTGGCTCGCCACCATGGTGGGACTCAAACCTCTACCATCGCCGAACTGGAACCGAATAGAGCTCGCTCTCTAATAGTTTTAAAGGCGTTGAGGGATTGAGTATTGACCATCTAACACTCCAGCGTAAACTGCCGGGTATTCTAACCGCGTGCATAACCCCCTCAGACTCCATTTTGGGCAATAGGAAAGCTAGGCCTGTGTGATCCAAGGGAAAAAAAATAAGGTTAACCGGGTCGCAAGGGATTTGTAAATCCCACATCGTCCCTGCGCGCCTTCGGCGCGCTAAAACCTTTCATTCATTCATTCATTCATTCATCGAGATCATTCATTGATCGTTCATCGGGGTGATTGTTAAGAAACGGCCATTCACTTGCATCATGGAATATAATCTCCGTCACGTTTCAAGAAATATAGAGTACCCTTGTATTGACTGCGGCAGAGGTGTCAGACCCCGTCAACAAGCCATAGACTGTGACGGTTGTGGGCAATGGCAGCATCGTACCTGCAACTCGGACATACCACAACGCAACTACAACGACGCTAAGAAAGGTTTATGCACAATATATTTTAACTGTAAGACGTGCAACAGAAACACACCAGGAGTAAATTCAGCAATATATGTGTACACATCGACAGACGAAACAGCAACCACTACAGAACAACAAGAGACAACACAGACAACGGAAAGCAATACACCAGCACCTACTCTAGAGCAACGAGAGTTAGCACATGGCGTGGAAACAATGTCACCTGCTCCAGAGGGCCGAGAAACAACACATAGAATGGAAGTGGAGGAGGCATCATCAACAGAAACATCAACACCTGACGTAGACGCACCTTTATCCATGCCAGAGATAGAACAGTCTAACAGTCTAGCAGCTGATATACTAACAGAAGAAGCCAGGTTGAATGAAGATTTTGATCTGCCACATAGGAATTGCAACAACAGCAATGAACCAGCCGAAGAGTCGATGGTAGAGGATGATTTACCAAGTGACAACAACATCACATCAGCTGACCGACCGCTGACGTACATTGTACTTCCAAATGGTACTCAACGGGGTGGGCCTCTACTCGTCTGTAGCGACGGTTTCTCATACGTTAAAAGGGTGAGTTCCTTCATGGTAAGAAGAAACAGTTCCCGCTGGTATTTGCTATTATGTCCCGGAGAAGGAGACAAGATTACGTTGACGTGCTCAATGCAGTTAAAGATAGACTAGATGATCATTCCGTGACACATTTTGTTTTGGATTTTGAAGAAGGTAAAATACGATAACATATATATATATATATATCTCTCTCTCTCTCTCTCTCTCTATGCGTGTGTGCCTCTGTCTATTTTGAATCCTCATTTTATAATTTTATTTTTTGTGCCTCTGTCTATTTTGAATCCTCATTTTATAATTTTATTTTTCTTTATATTTTCAGCAACATGGCAAGCCGTTCGTGACGTATTTCCAGGCACAGTTGTCCGCGGATGCTGCTTCCACTGGACCCAGGCTGTCTGGAGGCATGTTGGAAGCATTGGTCTACAGCAGGCGTACAACGAGCAGGGGGAAGTACATAATTATGTAAGGCAGATCCTGGCACTACCATTTTTACCGGCGACACACATAGACGAGACATTTGCTCATCTGTACGATCGAACAACACCTGACACAAAATTAAGGCAGCTAGTTGATTACGTGAAAACACAATGGGTAGATTCAGCATCATTCCCCCCACGAGACCGGAGTGTTTACAACCACACAGTAAGGACCAACAATGATATTGAAGGTAAGAAATATATTTAAATTATAGGAGTGGGTGTGTGTTTGTGTGCTTTACCTGGGCTAATACATTAAGAGAGAGAGACAGAGAGAGAGAGAGAGAGAGAGATAAACATTTCAACAGCTTTTTCTTTCTGTTTTCAGCCTGGCACAGACGACTCAACACATTTGGTGTAAATTTAACGTTTTATCGCCTGGTACCACTTTTACACACAGAGGCACTTGATGTGGAGATGAGGGTTAGCGCTGCAGACCTAGAAACAGAAACAAGGCAGGCCTATACAAGACAGGGAAAAAAATTCAAGAATACTGGGAAAAATACATGGCAACCCCACCACAACTGACAACAGCAGCGTTTCTAAGGAAATGTTCGTCTATTTATATTGTTCAGAAAAAAAAGTAATTGTTTTGTAAATATTCCTTCGTAATTATTACTGTTTAGTAAATAAGTGTATTTATGTATTATTTGGAATACGTCTAAATCATGATTTATGTCATCAAAAAAAAATTTTTGTGGAACTTTTAACAACATAATTTTATAATAAAATACCTTCATTCAATGTAATTATTACTGTTCAGTAAATCGTGTACTTATTTGTTATTTGGAATACGATGTAGATCATGATTCATGTCATATATTTTTTTTTTTTCTTTTTTGTGAAACTTTCAACAACGTAATTCTCTAATATTATAATAAAATACATTCATTAAATATAATGAGTGTTGTTCTTTGTTAATTACCCATTATTCTTTACAAGCTACCCATGTCTTTTGACACCTATTAATCCGATGACAAGTCGCCACTATTTTTATATCAAATATCATTGATATAAAAATGGTGGCGACTTTTCTCGGTGGCGAGTTATCCCGGTCGGACGGTGGCGACTTGTCTCTGCGGCGACTTGTCCCGTTCCCTCCTGAACTCGCCAAGTATTTCTCGAACTCGCAAAGTACCACACCCTGGATTAGTTGCGGAAACACATCCATGACAAGAAGCTCTGGTTGCGCATGTGCAATAATATGGGAGAATGTTCGGTGTTGACAATTTTGAGGCGTGAAAAAGACATTTATTTGAAAAAAAATTATAGGAAATGGAAACTGAAAAGTACCTCATCCATTTTAGTTGTACTAGTATGATATCACCCCTTTCAGTTTTTAAAAACAAATTTCTACACAAGGGAGCAATGGCGATCTATACTTCTTGTCTCCCGATTTCGGCGGTGAAGGATTGAGTTAAGGGCCTATATATAAGTAATGGAATTTTGTTTATTTTGAAAATTCTCACCTCTCATATTCCTTAAATTCAAATTAAATATACACAAATTATACAGCAAAATGAAGGTTGGGATGTATAGAACACGAAACACCAATGTAATCAACTCATAGTCATAGAGTCGACTGTAGGCACCACTGGTTCCTGGAAGTCTGCTACCGTATTCGCACCAGAACTGATAATAAAATAATATTTCATCAGAACAACTTGTGGCCAATTGTGCTTCATATATCCAAGAACAAAGCTAGGCATTCAAAACACTTTCGAATACTGCATTTGGGAAAAGGACAACACTGTCTGCATTTTTTATTGAAGATGGTTTCCATGCTTGACAGACATGCACAAATCACTCGATACCACGAATTTCCATCAAAAAACAAAATCGTAATTCTCAGAAATTTCAACATTGTATAAATGTAAAACAGTGAAAACAATAACCCGGTAATGGCGCCGAAACGAATAGACCTTTTTATCGTTGCAGAATCGGAAATTCAATCGCAATTGTGCTGAAAGGGGTTGATAATCTGCTCTGTGCGAATGCGACCGAGTTTGATGACCTCTGCGCGAATGAGATCGAGATTCCGATTCCGCATCGATAAAAAGGTCTGTTCGTTTCGGCGGCATTACCGGGTTATTGTTTTTACTGTTTTATATTTATACAAAAACATGGCCGATTTCGAAATTTCCGTTGTCGCCTCACGAGTACTCAAATGACGACAATTAAAGAATAAAACATAGTTTGGATCAATAAATTCTGCCGAAATGTAAGGACATACGTGTACTATCGATAGCAGCCGTTAATATATGTGAAAGCGTGACATATATTCCTAATTTCGAGTTCCCATAAAAACTTGATAGGAACTTTTTCTATAGGATTGAATGAGAAGAATCTGAACGTAGAGGGGTAGCCACTACGTTCGAATCGCTGAACTAGGCAAATTAAGAGATCATCCAACCTAACTTTGGTAAATTTGTTGACATTTTTCCCAATGCCCCGGAACCGATAAGAGAAGTAAGAAAAGGCAAATTATATATCAAAATAATGAGTAAAGTGCATAGAAAAAGTACATATAATTTTTGTTCAGGAAAAAAGTGAATTTTATGATTTTGATGAAGATTAATTTGCGGATGGCATAAGTAACGAACCCGTAAAACCAGAAAATGATTGGTAATTCGAAAGCCTTGTCCTCAATGTAATGAAAACGTACTACAGACTCGGAGAGGGTAGGACTACTTAGCGAGAACAATCGAGAACAAATTAATATAATAAATAAAGGCAAAAATAAATATTAATTGTTAGCATATAGGTGCTCTATGTTGTATATAAAATAAGAAAAGTCAAATTTAGAGCTTTTAGACCGACTCAGTCAGTGGAGATGCAGATTATTTATCAATTTCGTATTGCAGCCAAACCGAGAAGAGACTACACGCCGAGAACAAGATTATGACTGTTAATTAACACCGAGAAAAGACTACTCGTCAAGAACAAGATTGTGACTGTTAATTAACGCTGACTGCGTGTAGTTTCATTTGTTCTCAGTACCCATTACCATTTATCAGGGCTTTGGACCTGCAAGACATACATGTAGACTTGGCTGGTTTAAAATTGTTTGTTCTTTTCTCATGCATACCAGTGCACATTTCTGTGTAGTGATCAGATAATGGTGCCAGCTGTCCCTGTCTTAGGTTGTTCCATATTTGGAATCTCACCTGTCATCGGAAACAGACCTATGTCCCGCGACTTGGTACCTCACTTAGACCAGACATTGACGTTTACTGCTAACGCCACTACTCTTTTTGAGTTCTTCACTCGCTTTCGCCGGCCAGGTTTTTTTTGCCACGGCTGCAGTTTTTGGAATAATCAATCGTCCATCAGTCGATCTCAGTGTGATGTCAACTGATTCACAATGAGAGGCATCCGACAACTCTTCGTCACTTTTGTCAAGAACTGATAATCAATAACTCAACATCAAAGATCACCACATGCTTGGCTGGTTTAAAATTGTTTTGTTACTAATTTGTACATAATATAGAGTAGATACTTTTATTTTCATAACACAGAGCAGAACTATTGTAATTATGCAAATTCCTCGCCATTTTCCAGCTTGAGGTTCTTGGGGATCTCAACCCACTACCCTACTGTCAGTTCCACATTCAAACTTAATAATATTATCAATATGGGCTCTTGCTCCCGACTCTCGTGGATTTATAAACATATAAAGCAAATAAAGTTATTTGGGTCGCAAGAGATTTCAATCCCACATCGTCCCTGTGCGCCTTCGGCACGCAGAAACATTTCATTCATTCATCATTATATTTTTATACTGTACCAATGACCCAGACTTAGCAGGTGCTAACTCTAAAATATCTAGGGCCAAACGCAAATTTTACCCCCCAATCCCCAAAATTTGCATCTAAAACCGAAAATTACATGTCCTATAAGGTCCTCCATACTTTTACTCCACTGCACATGCGCAGTGTCAAGGAGGTCTCGAAATTGGCGCAATTATCATTCTTAGTTTGGCCCTCAATACAGTTACATCTGACTGATATTTGTGCTTGTAAATCTCAGTTTTAAGGATGCCAGATGCATAATTATGAGAGAAATGGTGGATATATGGTGGAAATAGAACGTGGAGAGGAAAAAACAGTGGAAACAAATGTTCAGGGCTGTAACTTATGATTATTTTACGAAATTATTCATGTTACCTATTTTCGTGACATGACCTTGTTGTGGTCATTCTTGCTATGAATGTTCCATTGTTTAATCAGTGTTTCCTCTCTCCATTTCCTTTATTCCCCCCTAGCTATTCTCCTATGCTTTTGGCTTATTTTTAGCTCAACTTTGACGAAGTCAAATTTGAGCTATTGTCATGGCCCGTCGTCCGTCTGTCCGTACGTCAACAATTGGCTATGGCTCGGGCTAGAGGTCGTATTTATGAACCGATCTTTACGAAACTTCTTGTGTACCTTTGCTATGACCCTGGGACGGGAACGAGTGTTTTTAGGTGTGGTCCGAAATTCAAGATGGCTGCCAGCGTCCATTTTGTACCGATGATGCAAAAATCAGTTTTTTGTACAGAACTTCTGTATGAAAGTTCTGATTTGAATAAAGTTTTGTATAAATGTTTAGTACCATGGGATACATCACATATAATACGGGTTTTTTTCTCGTGCGTAAATTATGCAAATTAGACTGACTTTGATTTATTTAGTGTTACTTTCAGAGCTGTAAGTGCCAAGCTGCTATGGCTCGGGCTAGAGGCAGTATTTATGAACCAATCTTTACGAAACTTCTTGGGTACCTTTGTTATGACCCTGGGATGGGAACGAGTGTTTTTGGGTGTGGTCCGAAATTCAAGATGGCTGCCAGTGGCCATTTTGTACCGATGATGCAAAAATCAGTTTTTTGTACAGAACTTCTGTATGAAAGTTCTGATTTGAATAAAGTTTTGTATAAATGTATAGTACAATGGGATACATCACATATAATACGGGTTTTTTTTCTCGTGCGTAAATTATGCAAATTAGACTAACTTTGATTTATTTAGTGTTACTTTCAGAGCTGTAAGTGCCAAGCTGCTATGGCTCGGGCTAGAGGCCGTATTTATGAACCAATCTTTACGAAACGTCTTGGGTACCTTTGTTATGACCGTGGGACGAAAACGAGTGTTTTTGGGTGCAGTCCCAAATTCCAGATGGCTGCTAGCAGCCATTTTGTACCGACGATGCCGAAATCTGTTTTTTGTACAGAACTTCCATATGAAAGCTCTGATTTGAATAATTTTTTGTATGAATGTTTAGTACCATGGGATACATTACATATATTACAGGTTTTTTTCTTGTGCGTAAATTATGCAAATTAGGCTAACTTTGATTTATTTAGTGTTACTTTCAGCACTGTGAGTGCAAATCCCAATACGGCTCAGGCTAGAGGCCGTATTTATGAACCGATCTTCAAGAAACTTCTTGGGTACCTTTGTTATCACTGTGAGACGAGAAGGAGTGTTTTTGGGTCCAGTCTGAAATTCAAGATGGCCGCTAGCAGCCATTTTGTTCAAAATTAAGTGCAATCAGATTTTTGCGCAGAACTTCCAAATGAAAGATCTGATTTGAATAAATTTTTGTATGAATGTTTAGTACCATGGGATACATTACATATAATACAGAGTTTTTCTCGTGAATAAATTATGCAAATTAGAGGTCCGGGTGGGACTTAGAAAATTTTGGACCAAAATCCGGAAATTAGTTTTTTGGTTTTTTATGCGTTTTGGTCAATTTTAAAACAAAAAAAAAAAATTTTTTTACACTGAAAATTTGGGGTCCGGGTGGGACAGAAAATTTTGGATCAAAATCCGGAAATTAGTTTTTTGTGTTTTGATGCATTTTGGTCAATTTTAAGAAGAAGAAGAAGAAAAAATTTTAGTCTGAAAATATTTTGTTTGGGACTGAAAATTTCCACACAAAAATAATAATCTACAATGATTGGTCTTAATCTGTAGTCCATTACAGTCACCTTGTAATTCTTTTATTATTGTTGACTGGGCCAAAACAAATACTAATTCCTGTCACATTCATTATTCAGTTGTCTTGGTCACAGCAAGTACTAATTCCTGTCATATCCAAGTTGAGCTACAGAGTCATTGACTCTTTCATTTGTAATGTTTATTACTAAAATTTTTTGGGAGTTTTGGCTTGGAATCAGAATTATTTTCTGTTTTTTCCCTATGTTTACGTCCTCACTCTAAGGGTGTTTAGGCATTTTGGTCTACATCTACAATCTGATGTTCTACAGTTTCTTCTCTGGAAGCCTCTGTTTTGCATCAGATAGTGTTTAAATTGGTAACTGATTTCGGGCCATGTTTGTTTTTGTGCCTGGAGTCATGTTTCCGGGTTGTTGACACTTTTGCTTATGTTGACAACTGTTACTTCTGACAATGTTTACTTGTCTTCTAGTTAGTTTAGTTCATAGCAAGATACATTAATATTGTCTGTAAGTGTAACATTAATTTTTTCAAAATGATTTAAAATTTTTGTCCACACTTAGGCTTTTTTGGGCTCAGGGTCAGGGTTCCCATTGGGAACTTGGGCTCTTCTGAAAATGTTTTCAAAAAATTTTTTTTTTGAAAATTATTTTCTTTCAGTGTTATAATGAATTATAATATATTATGTATATTCATTTTAAGAGTTAGTGTGAATAATATGACGGTGTATAATTTTTTCTGGTTGAAAAAATATTCTTCAATCGTAATTCGAGGATATCTTCCTCTAATTCACGAGTTCATTGTGTTTCTTATAGTCAATGTAGTCGCATTAATTCCTGCTCTGTGTGTGTTGATTGATATGACAACATTGGAGACGTGTGTCATGGTATTTTGTTGCGGTGAGAGGTCCATTACGGTCCTCTCTCCGTACGGTCACTATATATTATCAGTTTCTTTTTCAGAACTTAGAGTGATGTTTCCGTGATGTCTTCAATAACTGTGTCTCCGTCGTTGCAATATTAGGGCTAGCGGGAAGTGCTCAAGGTATTACGACAATTGCTGGGAGTTAGCTAGTTCTATCGAAGGCATTGTCGCCCGCCAGTCCGCCCAGTGTCGCATCCATTCACCAGGAAATAAGAATGGTACAGCACCCGGGTTAGTCTGTTGCGGTCCAGGGAAGCAGATTGGGTGATGCGAGCACTATAAAACTTCAGATGTGCACACCCAGCAAAGATGGATCCGAGGATAGTACGGAGGAAGCCTGTCACCTCTTCGAGACGCTCCGTCGCATGACAGTCCGACGCGGCTGTAATATTGGCTTCATCATCCTCGTCAACACATACGTCCGCACCTTGGCTATGTGACCACAGCTTTCCAGGAGACATTCGCATATTATATAAACGCAGGATTGAACATCCCTGGTGCTCTTCTTCGCCGACCAAGGAATACACGTCGACCAGGTCACTCCATCTGCTAGCCAAGGATACGAGACCTTTCCAGTGGGGAGGTTCGCATATTATATAAATGCAGGAATGAACATCCCGGGAGCTTCCAGCCGATAATTCACGTAGGACCGCGGCTCCACAGGTCTCATTGTGTAACAAGGTGATGTTACCATGATGTCTTCGTAAGTGTGCTTCCGTTGTCACAGTCAAATGAAGAGTTAGCGGCAAAAGTGCTCATGTAGATATGTCAATTGCCTGGAGTTCCTCAGTACTATTGATGGCGTTGGCGTCCGCTAGCTATCAGTATTTTTATACTGTACCAATGACCCAGTCTTAGCTGGTGCTAACTCTAACAAAACCAGGGCTAAACACAAATTTTGCCCCCCAATCCCCAAAATTTGCATCCAAAACAAAAAGAAATCATGTCCTATAGGACCTCCATACTACGCCCCCACTGCGCATGCGCAGTGTCAAGGACGTCCCAAAATTGGTGCCAATTATCATTCTCTGTTTGGCCCTTCATCAGTCAACATCTCACTGATCTTTGTGCTTGTAAATCTCAGTTTAAAGGATGCCAGACACGTAATTTTTGGAGAAATGGTGATTCTAAGGAGGATATAGAAGGAGGAGAGGAAAAAGAAGTGACAAAAAATAATCAGGGCTGTACTTAAAATTTTTTGATGAAATTATGTTAAGTTGCCTATTTTCGAGGCATGGGCCTCTTGTTGTCATTCTTGCTAAATGTTGCACTGCTTATTCAGTGTTTCCTCTCCCCTAGCCTTCTAAGTCCCCCCTTGCAATTCTCCCATGCTTTTGGCATATTTTTGAGAAAGTTCATTTCTAAAATTTTCCTGGGAGAGTTGCTTGGATACAGAATGTTTTCTGTTATTTTCCCCATAGTTACATTTTCACCCATGGGTGTATAAACGTTGTGTTCTGCATCTTCCATCTGATGTTCTGCAGATTCTCCCCTGGGAGTCTCTGTCTTGCATCAGATAGAGTGTAATTTTGATGACTGATTTCGGGCCAGTTTTTTCAGTGCCTGGAGTCATGTTTTCTGGTGTTTTACACTGTTTGTTTACATTGGCAACAGCCTTTTTTGAGGGGGGCTGTTTGCCTTTGGTGTAGTTTATCTCACTATAAGATACATTTATATTATCCGTAAGTGTCTCATTAATTATTTAATATAAATTTAAAATTTTTGACCACACTTTGCCATCGGATCCATCGGGGCTCAATGTTACTTTTCAGCAACTTGGGCTTCGCTGAAAAAATATTTTTTCAAAATTATTTTGATTTGCAATTGTTTTTTCATTTATTAATGGATCATGTTATTATGTATCTTTGTGTCAGGGGTTTGTGCGAGTAACTAGGACTTGTTGTTGACTTTTCACAATGAAAGGATATTGTTCAAATTGTAATGGGAAGAAATCTTCCTCTGACTTTCATGATCATTGTATTAATTGTAGTCAGCGTTCTCGCACTAATCCCTGTCCTATATGTCAATATTGGGATGACAAACATTGGAAACGTGTGTCACGGTATGTTGTTTCTGGAGAAAGGGCTATGCTGGCTCTTTCTCCGCAAGGTCACTCTACTCTCTCAGTTTCTATTTCAGAGGAACAAGAACAGGGTGATGTTTCCATGTTATCTTCTACAAGTGTGCGTCTGTCGTCACAAATGAATTCAGAGCTAGCGGCAAAAGTGCTCATGGAGATTAGACAAATGTCGTCCGCTAGCTCGCCCGGTGTAGCGTCCATTCACCGAATGGTTCGGCAGCCGGGCTCGTCCGATGCGGTCCAGGAGGAAATTTTGGGTGATGCGAGCACTATAAACATACAATGTGCACACCCAGTGATGGCGGATAGTAAGCGAGAACGGAGGAAGCCTTTGAGTCCGGTTCCTAGCTCGTCCAGGTCCAGCCGGGCCGCGAGCGAGAGAGGCCCCTCTCTCGTACAACAACATCTGGGACCAGATGTTGTGGTACAAAATGTGTCGCAAACGGAGCATACATCCGTCGCTCGGGACGCTCCGTTGTATAGGCAGTCCGCGGAGACTGCTAAGGCTTCTTCTTCTCGTCAGTGCACACGACCGCACCTTGGCTGCATGACCGCCGATATCTTACCAGCTTTGCCGATCAAGGATTCTTCGGCGACCAGGTCACACCATCCGGCAGCCAGGGATTCGAGACCGATGGACTCCGGACGTTCGCATAGAAAAGGTATGCGGGAGCCATCTGATGCGGAGCTGCCCTCGGCGAAGCAGCGAAAGACTGCGCCTCCACAGGTCTCGATGCCGGACATTCTTGTGCAGATAGCACAGCTTATCGCAGCATCCCAGCAGCCGACAGAAACGGTGTCGGATCGAGAATTATCCGACGGCGCTGGGTCGGTACGCTCCGCCGAAGCATCGGGGGCGGACGACCGGGAGCATCATGAGGTCCGACTGGATGGTGAAAGGGATACGGATGATTTGGAGCTATCCCTTTTGGGACAACATAAAGCTGCCGTGGACTTCATCCGGCACTTTCTCCCTCAAGTTGTTCCGTCGGGCCAGACTGCTGCGGTTCCGGACAAGAGGATTATAGCGTCATTGGACTCTGAATTTTTTGAGCGGTTCAGGGACATCGCTCCCGAGTTTCCGTCGCAGTCCAATAATGTTGCAAGAACATTTGAATTATTGAACGACGCTATATTTAAACTTGCTTCCAAGACGGGGAAAGCAGGTTTCTTGTCCGCTAATACTCTCAACCTGCCTTTCATTAATGCAAGGAATAAATTCGACATGGCAGGACAGGGTATCCCGAGAGTTCCTCTGCATATGGACGACGAGGCGGAAGACTTAGAGCTATCATTACCGTCGTCGGCTTCTATTCCAACCGCGGTGTTGGAAACGGCTATTTCGTCTAACAGAGCCAATTTAGATGCCTTATCTTTCGCAGATCACCTTACTAAGGCGTTATCACTGCGCCTTCAAGGGAAAGAGTTTCAGGATATACAATCCTCTTTAAGACTTCTTTCAAGGGCAGTAGCTTATTCCACGTGTAACTCCGCCCTTTCAGTGGCAAACCTGGAGTTGGTTAGACGTGACGCAGCCCTAGCTACATCCACACTCGTGGATACTAAGGTGAAGAACTCTCTTAGAGTCGCTTCGGTCTCCGGAGAACTTCTCTTTGACGGCAAGCTTTC
Organism: Pictodentalium vernedei; assembly: GCA_031216915.1. Classification (NCBI taxonomy): domain Eukaryota; kingdom Metazoa; phylum Mollusca; class Scaphopoda; order Dentaliida; family Dentaliidae; genus Pictodentalium; species Pictodentalium vernedei. The sequence goes on along the minus strand of CM062290.1, from coordinate 391,480,887 downwards.
TGCTATTTATGATAAAATTACAAAGAAAGCTTCGGATTCTCTGTTGTTCAAATCTGCTTCTAAGAAGTCGGATACGGCAGACAAGAATAAGACAGGCACTTCTGGGTCTAATGCGCCCAAGAGAGCTTCCTATAGAGGTTCCGGTGCGTCCTCTTGGTCTTATTCGAGAGACCGTCAGGGTAGCGACTCTCGTTCGGGATGTCCTTCGGGCCGGGACAACCGGTCGGACGCCCCGAGGTCGACGGGGCGAGGTGCGGGCCATGGAGGACGTGGTTTCTCCTACCACAGGCCTCGCAGGTCCAGGAGGTGATGGCTTAAACCTCTATCGCGTACCGGTTGGCGGAAGGTTGTTGAGCTTTTCACAAGAATGGGCGTCGATTACGGACGACCCTTGGGTGAGAGGAGTGACTTCGGAAGGTCTAAAGATATCCTTCAAATGAAAGCCTCCATTAACTCGAAGTCCAAAGTGGACTCAACTTCCGTCAAATCCGCAGAAAAGAGACGCTCTGTTATCAGAGGTGCAGTCTCTTTTAATGAAGAACGCGGTAGAGGTCGTAGAAAACCAGGAGACTCCGGGATTCTACAGCCATCTGTTTCTGGTTCCGAAACCAGACGGCTCGTTCCGTCCAGTCATAGATTTGAGCTGGATAAACAAGCTGATCGTCGCTCCGAAATTTTATATGGAGACGATTCGGTCGGTCAGAGCGAGTATTCGGGTGAACGATTATGCAACAAGCATATATCTCAAAGATGCGTACTTTCACGTCATGGTACATCCGACATTTCGAAAGTATCTACGCTTTGCAGTCCTAGAAGTGGTGTATCAGTTCCGGGCGATGTGCTTCGGATTGAATCTAGCACCCTGGGCTTTCACTCGGGTAATGAACTCGGTAATGATCTATTTCCGAGCTCATTCGTCTGCGGTAACGTCGGCCTACCTGGACGACATTCTTCAGAGGTACGGCAACAAGTTAACGCTTCAGAACGATGTTCAGAATCTACTTCTATTGCTCCGACGTCTCGGTTTTATAGTAAACGAGGAGAAGTCGGATCTGGTGCCGTCCAAGTCATTCACTCATCTGGGAATGAGCTTCGAGACGCACAACAATCTCGTCCGTCTGCCGTTAACCAGAGCGAAATTAGTCAGTTGTTACGCTCGCTATTGTCTGCACGCAGACAAAGTCACAGCGAGAGAATTTATGAGACTGATAGGTCTGTGCGGAGCCGCTGCGGATCTCATTCCGATGGGGCGGTTACGCACACATCCTCTACAAATTTTCTTGACTCAGAATTGGAGTGTGAAAATTCATTCGCTCGACGTAGATGTTCTCTTGTCAGATCAAGTGAAACAAGAGATTCAGACTTGGGCAAACATTCAGTGGTTAACTCAGGGAGTTCCGCTGCAGTTGCCGGATCCGAGTTTTACCATTATGACGGTTGCCAGTCAAACAGGTTGGGGTGCATCATTAATCCCAACGGATTCGAGATGCCAGGGTCTTTGGGATCCGCAATTCCTGTGCAAGCACATAAACATCAAGGAAATGATGTCAATTTGGCTTGCGTTACGTCATTGGATGGACATTATTCACAATACTCATGTCCAAATCCTATCCGGCAATACGACAGTAGTGGCGTATATACGGAATCAGGGAGGCACTCATTCAGTTCCGTTGTTCAATCTAACGGAAAGAATCCTTCTGTTTGCGCTAGAACATCACATTCTTCTTTCGGTCCGTCACATACCGGGTCGTCTGAATGTGCTAGCAGACTCCCTTTCACGAAAGGGTCGCTTGTTGCCGTCGGAATGGACTCTCAACAAACAAGTATTCAATCAGATTTGCTACCAATGGGAAGGCCAATGATAGACTTATTTGCGACACATCTCAACAATCAGTTGCAGACGTATGTGTCTCCGTGTCCGGATCCAAGAGCATTTGCAGTAGACGCTCTGTCGATCCCTTGGGACGGAATGATAGGATATGCGTATCCTCCAGCGCCGTTAATTCAACAAGTATTGCTAAAGATAAAACAATCTCAATGCAAGATTCTGTTGGTAGCATCTGTGTCGCCACAGAGACCGTGGATAAATCTACTCAGGTGTCTGTTGTGGGACCTACCGCGAAAGCTTCCTCCACGGGAGGATCTTCTTTCGCAGGGGAAATTGCGCCAACTCCATCACAACCCGCAAGGTCTCAACCTTCACGTTTTTCCGTTGTGCGGTCCTTCTTGCATGGCAAGCACTTTACAGGATGAGCAGTGGACGCGATTTCTAACTGTAGGAGGACCTCCTCTTCGCTAAACTATGCGGCTAAGTGGAAGGTTTTTCGTCGTTGGTGTAGGGATCATTCTGTAGATATATTCGATCCCTCTATACCAGACATTGCAAACTTTCTAGTATACTTGTTTGACGAAATCAAACTGCAGCCTGTTACTATTAAGGGTTATAGGTCTATGTTATCTGATACCTATGCACATCATGATAGTTTACAAATTGGATCTTATGTGTCTTTATCTAAGTTGGTTAGAAACTTCTCGATAAATAGACCCAGAACTCTTAGATTAATTCCTAAATGGAATTTAGCTTGGGTTCTTCTTAAATTGAAGGAAAAGCCATTTGAACCTCTTGGGACAGTAGATTTCAAATTCTTATCTTATAAGACAGCTTTTCTCTTAGCTTTCTCTTCTGCTAGAAGAGTCAGTGAGTTTCATGCACTGTCGGTGGATGATTCTCACTATCGTAGTGTCGGGAACACTATCACCTTCACTACTAATGTGGGTTTTTTAGCTAAGAATCAGGCTCCTAATAAATATCCGGAACCTATTGTTATTAAGGCTCTTCCATCTTCAGATGGGCGTAGGCCTTTACTCTGTCCTGTTAGAGCGTTACGTATCTATAAACAGAGATCTCAGTTTATCAGAAAGGGACAGAAACGTTTCTTTCTGTCTTTGATGCCTAATAGAAAGGACATTTCGGTCCATTCTATTGCTAGATGGATTCAATTAACTATCCGTACTGCTTATGAGAGTTTATCTTCTTCTCAGCAGTCTGTGCTTAAGATTTCCGCTCATGAAGTAAGAGCTCTTGCTACTTCTTGGGCTTATGCTAATAGTGTTGCTATTACAGATTTAATGAAGGCTGCTTATTGGTCTCAGCCATCCACATTCACGAATTTTTATCTCAGAAATATTGAGTCCATTTCTGGAGACCTGCATTGTTTAGGTCCATTATCTGTTGCTCAGAATGTCGTCCACTAAACAGTTGCAACTATAGTTATGCAGGCTTTCTGTTCCGGCAGTGACTCCGTCCGGCTGCCTTCTTCGCTCTGGGCTATTTGACCCAGGGCAAGGGGAAGGGGGGGGGGGGGGGCGGGTGTTCCCTTAGGTCACCTGCTTTATAGTGAAAAGCAAGGAAATGCCTCCTCCAAGTCAGTATTTCTGAGTCGCTTCCGGGATGGTTTTAAAGTGTAATATTAATGTTAAAATTCATTCATGTCTTATTTTTAAAGTGTAGCTCGGTGTGAAGCATTTGTATATGTCAAGTGTCAAACGGGCTTTAATATACAATACTCGGACACTTTTAAATGACTATAAAGAGTCTCAGTTCTCTGGACTACTTTATTTATTGGCTTACTTTAAAAATAATTAGTATAAGGGTTATACTGGATGTTAATAGAGATCATGAATATTATTGTGCTCAATTATTAAGGGTATTGTATCTTTCTAATTTAATATTAAATAAGAAAGATACATGTAAAGCCTAATACTCCTTTTCTCCTTAAGGGGTTACCTCTTTACTATATAGTTGAGCTTATTGGATTTTCCTCTATGTCCTAGGCCCTCCAGCCTGTTTACTATTCAGCTAAGTCTGGGTCATTGGTACAGTATAAAAATGTTAAAAAATTTATAGTAATTTATATATTTTTTATACTTACCAATGACCCAGACGGGGATGGCCCTCCCTGGAGTTGGGAACTCTTGCCTCCCCGCTGAGTACATAGCGCTGACCAGGCACTGCCAGTAAGAATGATAATTGGCGCCAATTTCGGGACGTCTGCGTCACTGCGCATGCGCAGTAGAGGCGTAGTATGGAGGTCTTTTAGGACATGATTTCTTTTTGTTTTGGATGCAAATTTTGGGGATTGGGGGGCAAAATTTGTGTTTGGCCCTGGTTTTGTTAGAGTTAGCACCAGCTAAGTCTGGGTCATTGGTAAGTATAAAAAATATATGAATTACTATAAATTTTTTAACTTTCCGGACTTTTTTTGGAAACGCTTCAACGGAATGATTTCATTTTCGGTAACCTACTATAGAAGGATGACTTACAGATCAAGTTTGGGTTTCATGCTGATTGCCTTATTCTTGTGTGAGTCATTGCCGTTGGAAATATGGAAAAGCACCAAAATATCAGTTTTTCGGACTTTTTTTGGAAACGCTTCAACGGAATGATTTCATTTTTGGTAACCTACTATAGAACGATGACTTACAGATCACGTTTCATTTACACTCTGTCCATCCATCCGTCAGTCTGTCAGTCAGTCTGTCGGTTATACTTTAGTTTTCCGTACTTTTTTTTGCAAACGCTTCAACGGAATGATTTCATTTTTGGTAACCTACTATAGAACGATGACTTACAGATCAAGTTTCATTTGTACTCTGTCCATCCGTCAGTCTGTCAGTCATACTTTAGTTTTCCGGACATTTTTTGGAAATGCTTCAACCAAATGATTTCATTCTTGGTAAACTACTATAACTTACAGATCAAGTTTGAGTTTCATGCTGATTGCATTATTCTTTTGTGAGTTATGGCCCTTGGAAATATGGAAAAGCCCAGAATATCAGTTTTCTGGACTTTTTTTGGAAATGCTTCAACGGAATTTATGCTGTTCACATCTAGGTTATAACATTTGTATAATTATTAATGCTCATTAGTCCGGTAGGGGACATTGTATTGCTTCAGCGATACGAGCGCTCTTGTTTTTTTTAAAACCTCTGTTTCAGTTCGGTTTTTCAGTATTATTTCCAGGCCCTTCAGTTAATCTTAATCACTGTCGTCTTACTAGAAAAAAGCCATAGAAATGTCACCTGAGTGCTATTTAAAGTGTGCTACGTCCTACTGGCAGTACTGGGACATAGCACACTTCACTATCACTCAGTTGGCAATTAGACACTCACAAAAGTCAATGTTTTAACAGCATGTTGGACATTTTTAAAGAGTGATTCTGCAAATAAATGTTGATTGAAATGTCAATGTTGTCTTCAACATGTACAGTTAAAACTAGAAGTCCTGTCACGAATAGTGTGCTTATCTAGGCTTAATTGCGCGTTGGAATAGCGCACAATTGCCATACCGAATGGCATCCAAAGCACGGCAGGTTCTCCTGGTTTTTCATAGCAAACACATGCAATGTTTCTGCCAATGGACCTCCGGGTTACCCGGAGGTCCATTGGCTGAAACATTGCTTGTGCACAGGCCATATGTACATAATTTGATAGCTTTACTTGGGCCATAACGCGTACATTAACGCGCATATCAACATGCTATTTGTGCGCATTTCATGACAGGACTTCTAGTTTTAACTGTATTTAAAGTGTGCTATGTCCTGCTGGCAGTACTGGGACATGGCACACTTCACTAGCACTCAGTTGGGGACGTGGTGGCGTTGCTGTAACCAGTACTCATCAGATCACCAAGGTTAAGCAATGTTGAGCCTGGTTAGTCCTTGGATGGGTGACCGTCTGAGCGATCGTTTTGGACTCCAGCGTTGTGTCCTTGGGCAAGGCACTTATATAATTAACTCTGATTGTCCACTTGGGGGCACGATGACACCATGTACTGAGGCATACTGCACGTCGATGGCGTGCATGCCTTCAACCAGTCTAACCCTGCCTGTGCTGCAGTGCAGAGTTACGATGTTGGGGAGCTGGCAGCTGCTCGGTGGTTTTCTCTGGGTACTCTGGCTTCCTCCACCCGTTAAACTGTCACCGACACGATATGACCTTGGCTGTCAAAGTGTTGTTAAACCCTAATTAATATATAACTAGCACTCAGTTGATGAAGTGTTAATATAAATTTGGGGTAGATTGTATATGTCATTTGATTATTTTCTTGTTGTATTTGTTCTATTTGGTAAATGCTATGCATCAATTGCAGCGCCATAGGGGGTATCCCCCACGCTTCACCCTACCCCCCCCCCCCCCCCCAAACCAAACTTCAATTTGCTATCTGACACAATCTGGGTGCCTTTGAAGACCACTTCACTACACTCCCAGGACGTCCAAATTATCCAAATATGATTTTTTTTTCATGGGGCAGGGACCCAATGGGTTGGAGACATACTCTCCCATGCCCACACCCCTGGCTCAGCTGTACAATCTTTGGGAGATGCTGTAGGCATCTTGACCTTGGACCCCACATCTTACTTAGCAAAAGCCCCCCCCCCCCCCCCCCCCAAACAGTTAATTTTAAACCCAAACAGTTCATGTGTTCCGACACTCACCTAATTTTGTGCAGTAAAAGCCCACACTCACTGGCCATAGTCGTTCTTGTGTAGGCCCCACCAGCTATTCTCACAGTCGGGTTGCGACATATACAAAGGTAATAGTCACAGGGGAGATATTTAGGCTGAAAATATTTGGTGCAAAGCATACATGGGAGCGACTTATCCACAGACGGAAATATTCGCGTTTGGATTTGCCCGTTCTGCTGGCACTCGCTGCCATTTTCAAAATAAGATTACGAGGGGGTCATTGCAGATTTCGAAGTTTAACGTCAAGGTATGCAAAAAGCGTACGGCTGGGTTTTTTTGCGCCTGTCGGTTCGGTTTTTCAAAAAACAAAAAAACCTCCATGCTCTAACAGTGTAACCTTCACTACCTACTGATTGCTCTTTTCTGGCCAAGAATCAACTTCCTGATTCGGTACCTCCTCCCATCTGCATTCGGGCACTTCCTTAGAACTGTCGATGGCCGGAGGCCTCTTCTTTGTCCTGTTCGTGCGATCAAGACTTATATTAATTGCACTCAGTTCATTCGGAGAGGTCGGAAGAGTTTTTTTCTGTCTCTCATTCCTGGGAGGCAGTCTATCTCTTCCCATTCTGTTTCCAGGTGAATATGTCTCACAGTCAAGCGGGCTTATTCCAGTTTGTCTGCTTTGGATCTTGTTTCAAACCAATTTAATGTTCATGAGGTTCGTGCCATTTCTTCAACCTGGGCATTCTTCGATTTTGTTTTGCTCAGGGACGTTACGAATGCCGCTTCCTGGAGGAATGCTTCTACTTTCTCCTCCTTTTATGTCCACCACCTACAACGGCAATCTGAGGACCTTTTTTCTTTAGGCCCTCTCATTGCTGCTCAGGCTGTTGGGCACCCTTGTTAAATATGTATTTCTAGGTTGTGCATTTTTATCACTCAGCCTTGTTCTTTTCAGGTGCTTCATTCTTTTCAACACTGTGCTGTTGTGTTTCAGCTTCTTTTTCAGCACCTTCCCACTTTTTTATCCTTTACAGGTTTTGCTGTCATTCTCTGCCGCCCTTGCATTTCTTTCAACTTCGCTTGTTGGTATTGGTTATGGGATTCACCTCCTATTGTTTATTCAGCCAATTGTAAAAACTTGTGTGTAGGTTGAAAAGAAATTAAAAATTTTTTTAGAAAATGAAAATTTTGTTTCTTAACCCTTTACCCAACGAATCGGCCACATCCGCCCACGTAATATGCAAATTCAGCAGCTGAAAAAATATTATTTTTCTAAAAATTTCAACAAAACCATGTCATGTGACCCCTCTTTGGAACGAGCTCATCGAGTCACATGATATTGAGAAATTTAAAAAAAATGATATAGGTCCATTGGCAGAAACATTGCATGTGTTTGCTATGAGTAACCAGCAGAACCTGCTGTGCTTTGGGTGCCATTCGATATGGCAAATGCGTGCAATTCCAATGCGCAATTAAGCCTAGATAAGCGCACTATTCGTGACAGGACTTCCAGTTTTAACTGTAACAAAAAGTATAAAAATACTGATACCGAAACTGAACTTGAAATTTCAATACGGCTCAACTCTACCTTACATTGATGCCAATAATTCTTCCTCTCTTTTTGCAGGAATTTTATAATGAAGATCTCACAGTCATAGGATATAAAGAATGGAGCTGGCGGTTTCTCAGAGAAACACTTGAGCATGCACTTGTGAACTACAGTGTATAATGTGCTTGTACATGCACTTTAATGCCATCTTCAAACTCCAGTTTTCAGAATGAAACTCTGCCCTGTAAAGTATCAATGAGGCATTTACCACTGAAAGAGATCATGAAGACAAAAAACTTTTACTTAATTGTCTTTTTGTTTTTTATGATTGTCACAACTCTCTGGTGCATCTATAATCCAGGAACTAACATACAAACAGTTGTGGCAAACACACACAAGCAGATAAGTAACATAAAGAACATTCCACAAACGATTCGCGAAGTATTAAAAGTGGATCAAGCATACCTGGTACAGTTGGGCTTTACAGAGAATGCAGCATCTGTTGAGAAAGATAGTCATTTCCAGACATCCATTCCAGTGGTAGCTACTAGTATCACTCCAGATCGTTTTCTTCAAGCCAAAGATTTCATTCGTTCAGTAGAGAATCATTTGCCATATCATTTCCTCATTTTGTATGATCTTGGACTGGGTAGTGGAGATGCTCGGATGGTAAGAAGTCTTGAGAACAGTGTTGTTGATAAAGATTGCAGGTTTTTGTACAGGTCATCAAATGTGCTTATAAGTGCTTGAATTTGAATTCTAAATCTGAAATTTTAGCAGGGACGGCGGAGCTCATGGGCTCCCCCCCCCCCCTCCCAACACACACACACTTTTTTTACCTATTATAGGTACCCGAACGGCATTTTCCGACATAACATACACAACCAGGGACCGACCTGGGCATGCGCCAGTGCGTATTTGGTTCTGAAACATCAGGACCTGGCTCTTAAATCTCAGAAATAGGCTTCTCAGTTGGCGCGTAACTTCTCAGATCATATTTTGATATTCTTTCGATGGATAATTGAGAGAGACACTCTTACATGTATTATATATATGATTATCATTTATCATTGTTGTAGAGTGCTTAAGTTAAATACTTCAAGTCTTAATTACCAAGCATTAATCTTCACTGTGGTTTCTGATCAAGTCTTGCCTGCCTAAATAGGCAGCCAAGACTTGATCAGAAACCACAGTGAAGATTAATGTTTGCTATAGTGTACTAAATGAAAATGATGAGAGCTATTACATACTTGCAGTGTGTGTTACAAACAGCAGTGTGACTCCGTAAATTGGAATCTGGCGCATGAATTGAAAAAATAGGCTCCGGGGCTAGAGCGTATTTTAAATAGTCCTGATCGGTCCCTGCACAACCACAATGGTCACTACACATCACCTATACATATATGACCGCATTGATTTTCAGGATTTTATTTAATAAAAATAAAAAGCTCCAAACGATGCCTAATACATGTGTTTCAAAGGACGGTTTCAAAGTTACGATTAGCCCTTTGAACCCGAGAGGCAGCGTTTCCAGCCCATGAACATGATACTTTATAAATTGATTAAGTATGATAGCTGGTAAGTGAATGTGTGGGGAAGATCAATCAAAATTTTCAACGTGCAGCCCTAAGGCTGCACGTTGAAAATATTAATTGGTCTGCCCACAAATAATGAATAATGAATATGGCCTCTTCCAATTGCTGCCATTGAATTGATATAAAAGATACCACAAAGGTTCTAATTATTTTCCATCCTAAACCCTTGTGGTACCCAGAAAGGTGTGATCCCCAACATTTTTAGAGCTTTTAAAGTTGTTCAAAGGGCAAAAAGATATAACTTTCAACAAACTGTGGAGCCCTGTTCGTGACATGCAAAGAAAAAAAAAATGTCAATTTGTGCCATTGAACTGAACTTGTGTGCACAAACTGAATTTGTGTCAATGAGTTGAATTCGTGCAAACGAACTGAAAATGTGCGAATGAACTGAACTCATGCAAATGAGTTGAATTCGTACAGACTTACTGAATTTGCCCGCCCATACTGAATTCGTGCGAAAGAGTTGAATTCATATGTGAATGAACTGAATACATTTGAACGAGTTGAATTATGGGAATGATCTGAAGGGCTCCATAATCCGGGATCTATAGTAAGATGACCATGTATATTTTTGGGAGTATACAAATCTTGGTCTGTTGTAGGGCTCCATGACCGGGCAGTTATCAGACGCAATAATTATAACCGAATTAATAGAATTACTGCTCTTTTATTGGAGTAGTGAGAAAGAGATGGGAGACAACTATAGGGGTGGGGGCAAATCCTTCCCACTTTTTACAAGTAGGCCCTCGGGATTCATGTAAATCCGATGAGAAAATACAAAGGGGATGGGACCTGACAGGGTAGACATTCAGTCAGGGACCAGACTAGGGGGGAATTTTAGGGAGACTTCATGTTTCCCTCCAGAAAAAATAGGGAGACTGCAGAGTCAAGTAGAAAGACTTCATAGGCAAGTGGGAGAAATTAAAATTTTTTATTTACCGCCCCCTGCCGCCCCTTCATATTTTCAGCTTGTGGTCCTCTGATTAATCCAGGTCCAGTTGTCTATGATGCATCTATGCCAGATTAAAAAATCACAAAGTAATTATTGACTGAAAATCCCCACTGCTACCCTCTCCGTCATGACCCCTCCCCTCTTCTTCGTGCCAATCCCCCCCCCCCCAGCACCCTCCTGGGTTGACTTTCACCAAAGTCTACTAAGCTAATAATAATAGTGGCTACCCCTCTACATTCAGATTCTTACCATTCAATCCTGTAGAAAAAGTTCCCATCAAGTTTTTATGGGAACTCAAAACTCGAAATTAGGAATATATATCAAGCTTTCACCCTTATTACCGACTGCAATCGATAGTACACATATTTCCTTACATTTGGGCAGACTTTATTGATCCAAACTATGTTTTATCCTTTAATTACCATCATTTGAAGACTCACGAGGTCTCAACGGAAATTTTGTAATCGACCATGTTTTTTTACAAATATAAAACAGTAAAAACAATAATCGGTAATGGCGCCGAAACGAATAGACCTTTTCATCGATGCGGAATCAGAATCTCGATTCTAGTTAAAACTAGAAGTCCTGTCATGAAATGCACACAAATAGCTTGTCAGTCTGCACGTTAACCTACGCATTATGGCCATATCAAGGCTATCATATTCTGTACATATGGTCTGTGTGCAAGCAATGTTTCAGCCAATGGACCTCCGGGTAACCTGGAGGTCAATTGGCAGAAACATTGCCTGTGTTTCCTATGAGTAACCAGGAGAACCTGCCATGCTTTGGATGCCATTCAATATGGCAATTGCACGCCATTCCTACGCGCAGTTAAGCCTAGATAAGCGCACAGTTCATGACAGGACTTCTAGTTTTAACTGTATATTTCAAAAACTGCATGGACCAGAATATTATTTTTAACCTATCGCTTGCCGTCCATCTTGAACTTCACATTATAGACTTCTCACAAACTACTGGACCAAATTGAACCAAATTTGGTATGCATGTTCCTTATGATATGCCAATTCTAGTTTCTTACAGTAAAACCTTTCTTGAGAGACCACAGTCTTGAGAGACTACCTGTCTTGAGAGACCACATCTGCCAGGCACCGATTGGTTTTACTCTATAATGGACCTGCTATTGGAGACCACCTGTCTTGAGAGACCACCTGTCTTGAGAGACTACTGTGATCTGGTACCAACTTGTATTTTTATGCCATAATGGACCTGTCTTGAGAGACCGCCCCTTTGAAGACTGAAACCATGACAAAAACTTTTTACCTGTTCTGGAATTGGAAAATCCATTGTGGTTATACTAACGTAATTAAAAGTATTAAAAGCTCTTAACTGGGTTTCAATTGCTATTCAGTTACATAACACATTAAAGATTGAGATGTTTTTATAAGACCCCTGTGAAAAGATTAGTATTAATTGCTGAATAAACAATTTCATACATACCTGAAATGTGACGGATAGGATTATAAAAATTTCAACACTAATTTTTTTTTATAATTTTTAGCTCAACTTTGGCGAAGCCAAATTTGAGGTATTGCCATGGCCCGTCGTCCGTCCGTCGTGCCGTACACACGGCTTGGGCTAAAGGCCGTATTTATGAACCGATCTTTACGAAACTTCTTGGGTACCTTTGGTATCACCGTGAGATGAGAACGAGTGTTTTTGGGTCCGGTCCGCAATTTAAGATGGTCGCTGGCAGCCATTTTGTACCAAAATTTGGTGCAATCAGATTTTTGCGCAGAACTTCCATATGAAAGCTCCGATTTGAATAATTTTTTTGTATGATTGTTTAGCACCATGGGATACATCACATATAATACGTTTTTTTTTTCTCGTGCGTAAATTATGCAAATTAGACTAACTTTGATTTATTTAGTGTTACTTTCAGCACTGTAAGAGCAAATGCCAATACGACTCGAGCTAGAGGCAGTATTTATGAACCGATCTTTACGAAACTTCTTGGGTACCTTTGTTATCACCGAGGACCGAGAATGAGTGTTTTGGGGTCCGGTCTGAAATTCAAGATGGCCGCTGGTGGCCATTTTGTACAAAATTAGATGCAATCAGATTTTTGCGCAGAACTTCCATATGAAAGCGCTGATTTGAATAATTTTCTGTGTGAATGTTTAGTACCATGGGATACATCACATATAAGGCCTAAAAAATTAAAAATCTGTTTCTCAGGCCCTCCGCATGGTCCTTTTGGCTGCCGCATGCTCTCTTTTTAATACCAATTTAAACTTAAGAAAAATAAAAATTAAATGGTATAATGTCTGATATTTTACTGAAGTTAAAACAATTGATGAATTTGTCCCTTGAGTGCAAGAAGGCTTTGCAATGCTTTAGCATTGCAAAGTTTTCTTGCACTCAAGGAATGAAATACACCACCACCCATGCTATTCTGTAGATTATGAGGCCTAAAACTTGAACCAAGCACATGAACTTTTGATGGAAAAAAAGTAATAACTGAAATAAAAAATAAAATAAAAAAACGCTCGCCCGCATGCAATTTCACAAATAATGGCCTGAGAAACAGAAGATCTACTTTGTGTGGCCTAATATGGTTTTTTTTCTTGTGCATAAATTATGCCAATTAGACTAACTTTGATCTGTTTAATGTGACTTTCAGCACTGTAACTGCAAATGCCAATACAGCTCGGGCTAGAGGCCATATTTATGAACTGATCTTTACGAAACTTCTTGGGCACCTTTGTTTTCACCTTGGGACGAGAACGAGTGCTTTTGGGTGCAGTCCAAAATTCAAGATGGCTGCCGGCGGTCATTTTATACCAAAATTGGTGCAATCAGTTTTTAGCTCACCTGAGCGAAGCTCAAGGGGAGCTTTACTAATCACTTTCTGTCCGTCGTCGTCCGTCCGGTGTTAACTTTACATTATCGACTTCTTCTCACGAACTACTGGACCAAATTCAACAAAATTTGCTGTGCATGCTCCCTATCATATGTCAATTTAAATTTGTTCAAACAAAGTTGCCACGCCCACAGGGGGCACCACAGGGGGCATAACTCTGATAGCACCCTAAATTTGTTTCCAAAATTAAAAAAAATCTTCTTCTTCAGATCCACTGGGCCGAATTCTTTCATATTTGGTATACAACATTTCTAGGGGGGTCAGATTCAGATTTGTTCAAATCGAGTCCTTAGGTAAATATTTGGGCTCCCTATGGGAGCCCGAATTTTAACTTAGTGCAATATGAGGATTATTCTTTAAAAATCTTCTTCGGATCCACTGGTCAGAATCTTTTCATATTTGGTATACAACATCTCTAGGGGGGTCAGATTCAAGTTTGTTCAAATCGAGTCTCTGGGTTCATATTTGGGCTCCCTATGGGAGCCCAAATTTTAACTTGGTGCAATATGAGGATTATTCTTTAAAAATCTTCTTCTTCAGATCCACCAGCTAGAATTCTTTCATATTTGGTATACAACATCTCTAGGGGGCTCAGATTCAAGATTGTTCAAATTGAGTCCCTGGGTTCATATTTGGGCTCCCTATGGGAGCCAAAATTTGAACGTAGTGCAATATGACGATTATTCTTTAAAAATCTTCTTCTTCATATCCACCAGTCAGAATTCTTCCATATTTGGTATACAACTCTAGGGGGTCAGATTAAGTTTGTTCAAATTGAGTCCCTGGGTTGATATTTTGGGCTCTCTATGGGAGCCCAAATTTTAGCTTCGTGCAATATGTGGATTATTCTTTAAAAATCTTCTTCTTCAGATCCAACAGGCAGAATTCTTTCATATTTGGTATACAACATCTCTAGTTTTAGATCCACTGGTCAGAATCTTTGGATATTTGGTATAAGCTTTTCTCAGGAGGAGCAGATGCAACTTGTTGAAATCAATTCTTTGAGTTGATATTTAGGCTACCATGTCAGGTGAGCGCCCTCAGGCCCTCTGGGGCCTCTTGTTTGTACAGAACTTTTGTATGAAAGTTCTGATTTGAATAAATTTCTGTATGAATGTTTAGTAACATGGAATACATCACATATAATACAGCTTTTTTTCTCGTGCAAAAATTATGCAAATTAGATGAACTTTGATTTATTCAGTGCTACTTATTCACAGTAAGTGCACATGTCAATACGGCTCGGGCTAGAGTCTGTATTTATGAACTGATCTTCACGAAACTTCTTGGGTACCTTTGTTATCACCTTGGGATGAGAACAAGTGTTTCTGGGTGCGGTCCAAAATTCAAGATGGCTGTCAGTGGCCATTTTGTACCGAAATTAGGTCCAATCAGTTTTTTGTACACAACTTCTATATGGCTCAGGCTAGAGGCCGTATTTATGAACTGAACTATACAAAACTTTTTGGGTTCCTTTGTTATCACAGTGGGACGAGAACGAGTGTTTTTGGATGCGGTCCAAAATTCAAGATGGCCGCCAGCAATCTTTTTGTACCAAAATTAGTGCAATCAGCTTTTTGTACAGAACTTCTGTATGAAAGTTCTGATTTGAATAAATTTTTGTAGGAAGGTTTAGTAACATGGAATACATCACATATAATACAGGTTTCTTTTTCATGCAGACATTATGCAAATTAGATGAACTTTGATTTGTTCAGTGCTACTCATACATAGTAAGTGCACATGTCAATACTGCTCGGGCTAGAGTCTGTATTTATCAACTGACCTTCACGAAACTTCTTGGGTACCTTTGTTATCACCTTGTGACAGGAACGAGTGTTTTGGGGTACCTTTGTTATCACTGTGCTATGAGAACAAATTTTGGGGTTCAGTCAGACCCACTCAGGGACTCAAAAGATTTCTTTTCTAGTTTAGCATCTAACTGTCGCCCACCTTTACGATACTTTACCTACACATTTGTTACAGGCTACGGTCAGCATTTATGTACAGACCGTTACAATACTTCACATGTACCTTTGTTATCAGATCATTACCTAGTTGTTTGTCATTGCTGTGTCACATACTATACATGTACATGTCTTAAACAAGTTGAGCTACAGTGTCATTGACACATTCATTATAACAGTCCATTTCAATTTGTTACAAAAACTTCATAAAAAAGAACAACTGCAAAGGAATTACAAAAATCCTTTCTTCTCCATTTCTGAATTTTGTGGTTGGTTATTCACTGACTTGAGAAAACCTGAAACCTGTTTTGGGAGACCACCTGTCTTGAGAGACCACTTTTGTGTGGCCCAAAGGGCAGTTTCTCAAGACAGGTTCTACTGTATTGGAGCCCACATTTTAACTTTGTGCAATACATGGAATATTTAAAAATCTTCTTCAGATTCACCAGTCAGAATCCTCTCATATTTGCTATACATTATCTCTAGGGGGGGCAGATTCAAGCTTGTTCAAATCAAGTTCCTCGGTTAGTATTTGGGCTCCCTTTGGGATCCCAAATTTTAACTTCGTGCAATATGAGGAAATATCTTTAAAATCTTCTTCAGATCCACCAGACACCAGACAGAATCCTTTAACGTTTGGTATACATCATATATAGGGTGGTGGGGGGGGGGGGGGGGGGGGGGGGCAGATTGAAGTTTGTTCAAATCTGGCCCCTGGGTTGAAAATTTTGGGTCTAGTTCAGACTTGGAAATTTTGGACCAAAAGTCTAAAAAAAATTTTCTAGACTTTTGGTCCAAAATTTCCAAGTCTGAACTAGACCCAAAATTTTATGTGTTTTGTTCGATTTTGAGATGAAAAAACAAATTTGTAGCCTGAAAAGTTTGGGTCCGGTTCCAATGGAAATTTTGGACCAAAATTTGGAAAACAAATTTAAGTTTTTTATGCATTTTGTTCAATTTTGAGACAAAAATTTAGCCTGAAAATTTTTGTGTCTGGTTCGGACTCCAAAAAATTATGGTCCAAATTTTGGAAATTTTTTTATTTTTATTTTTTATGCTTTTTATTCATTTTGAGACAAAAAATTATTTTTTTTATAGCCTGTAAATTTTTGGTCCGGTTCCATCTTGGAAATTTTGGACCAAAATTTGAAAAAAATTTTTTAGATTATTTTCAAAATCAAGTTCCAAGATGAATTAGAGCGGTTTTATGCGAAAATGTTTTCACCCTCAGTTCTCAACTGTCTTCTTTGTCAGAGCCCGAAATTTAGTTGTGTGCAATATAATTTAAAAATCTTCAGATCCAGGAGCGCAGTGGCTCAGTGGTAGACTGTTGGACTTCAATTCTAGAGGTCCTGAGTTCAATCCTCGTGTGGGACGACACACGTTGTGTCCTTGGGCAAGGCACTTTATCCTGGTTGCCTACATGGGGGTACGATGATGCCATGTACTAAGGTGTACTGCACGTCAATGGTGCACATGTCAACTGCTGTAACCCTGCTTGAGCGGAGTTTGAACAGAGTTAGAATGTTGAGGAGCTGACAGGTGCTCGTCGATGCTTGGTGGTTCTCTCCAGGTACTCCAGCTTCCTTCACCCGTAAAACTGTCAGGATTAGCCATTGTGACCTTAAAAACCAATAAATAAATAAATAATTCTTCAGATCCACCAGTCAGAATCTTTTGATATTTGATGTGATTTGCAGCACCCTTTGGGAGTTCAGATCTAAGTTTGTTCAAATCTTGTCCCTGGGTTTATATTTTGGCCCCCGAGTGGAGCCCGAATTTTAACTTGGTCCAATATGAGGAATAATCTTTAAAAAATCTTCTTCTTGAGATACAATTAGAATTTTTCGATATTTGTTATACAGCATCCTTTGATTCAATTTGTTCAAATAAAGTCCCAGGGTTGATATTTGTTTTCCCTTTTGGGGGGGGGGGGGGGGGGTGCAAAATTGGTAATAATCTCAAAATCTTTTTCTGCAGAACCACCAGTCAGAATCGTTTGATATTTGGTATACAACATCCTTCAAGTTTGTTCCAGTTAAGTCCCTAGGTTGATATTTGTTCTCCCTAGTTTTCCATTACTGAAACTCAGGGCATTATTTCATTTGTAGCGCCCCAATACTAGAAAAAAAATATCTGGCATGGACAGCAACTTCATTCCTCTATTGTGTTAACTAGCTTTAGATAGTAATTAAATCGTTTTTAAACAACCTTGGTCAGGTGAGCGCCTCACGCCCGATGGGGCCTCTTTTTATGTTAAACAAACTGACGAAGTCGATGTTTTCCTTGATGTCGATGCAATTAAAGCTCTGATTCCCCTTGGCCTACCCGTCTTCATGAGTGGTGATGAACCAGTAATCAGAATCGGCACCGGACGGTTATGGGTCATCGGCCGATTGTGACAACCAGCAATTAAAAACTGGCAGTTTTCTGTTATTCTGTATTTAACACTGATTTACTGGATTTTAATAGAGATCATTGATGTATTTGTGCTCAATTACGGACTGGTTTTGTGTCTTTCTTTTTTGATAAAATAAGAAAGATACATATAAATCCTATCTCTCCTTTTCTCCTTGTGGGGATAATTCTAGGGCTGCAACGGTACACTTATCTCACGGTTCGGTACATATTGCGGTTTTTCGGTGGCGGTACAATACGTATTGCAGTACATTTTTTCTAACATTATTCGCCCCAAATTTAAAACTGATGGTGAATCATGTTTGCAATACACTAGAAGCCTAGCATGCTGTTGGATTGCTGTGGCAGCTGTGCCGTGCAAAAATGCACTGCAACAAAAAAGAAACTGAATAATTTATAACCCCCTTCCCCCGTGGACTGGATGTGTGGTTTTATTCATTCTGAGCCAAGCTGAGGAATTTACCATGATTCACTGTCAATCTCATCTTTGCATGAGGGAAAGCCAAAGTGTTTCCAGACAGGGGATTTAAATTTTGCAGGTGGGCTGACGATACCTTCGTTGTTATTGGCAGTACATTTATTTCTGTCACTCGTGTTGTTATAATTGGATGTACTTCAGATCTGACATGTGTGCACCAAGGCAAAATAGAAATACGCAAATAAACAATGCAAAACTTGATTGGCGAATTGTTGAATAATCAGCCAATAAATAATCATCTTACTTCTCCTCACACACATTCGGATTTACCCAAAGCTCAAGTGACCTTGAGTCGGTTATTTATAGATGCACGACATGCTGTTCTGTTTATGTTTGCAAACTGTTTGCTTGTGTCGACACTTACAAATTTTCATACAGACCCAATCCCCAACAGCCGTACATTAAAACTAACAGCATGCTTCTATGTACCGCATATTTGGTAGATTAAAGCTGAAATGTTGCAGCCAGGCAGCCTGTTAAGCTGATGTAGAAATATGCACTCTTGACTTGGCAAAACAGGTTACTGAGTGTGTGTTTGTGTGGGATGGGGGGGGGGGGGGAGGGGCAAGCCCCTTCTATTTTTCAGAGAGAGGGAAAGGCAGAACAGTTTGATCCTGCGGAGAGTTTCCTTGAAATTCACATCCGACTTCATATGCCCTATTTTGGGGGTGTTGGAATTCTCCTGCTGCGACAGCTGTACCGTGAGCGTACCGAAAATTAGGCTGAATGAACCGAGTATTGTACCGTGGAAAAATACCGCAGTGCACCGAGACTGCGGTGAACCGTTGCAGCCCTATATAATTCTGTTATATGTAATTGAGCCTATTGGATTTTCCTTTATGTCCTGGGCCCTCCAGCCTGTTTACTATTCAGCTAAGTCTGGATCATTGGTACAGTATAAAAATGTTAAAAAATTTATAGTAATTTATATATTTTTTATACTTACCAATGACCCAGACGGGGATGGCCCTCCCAGGAGTTGGGAACTCTTGCCTCCCCGCTGCGTACATAACACTTACCAGGCACTGGTCGTTAGAATGACATTTTGGCGGGAATTTCAAGACCTCCTTGACTCTACGCATGCGCAGTACAGTAAAAGTATGGAGGACCTACCAGGGCATCTGATTTTTGTTTTTGATGCAAATTTTGGGGATTGGGGGGGGGGGGGGGAATTTGTGTTTGGCCCTGAATTTAATGGAGTTTGCACCAGCTAAGTCTGGGTCATTGGTAAGTATAAAAAATATATACATTACTATAAATTTTTTAACTTTCCGAACTGAGAGGCCGATTTGAACCAAATTTTCTATGAGGTGTTATCAGGTCCTAAGTACTTGATTCATGACAAAAAAAAATTTCCCGCTGCCCCGTGGGAACCTCAGAAGCTAAAAATAGAAAAAAATTTGAACGCCCATATCTCCAGAACTGCACGGCACTAAAACTTTTTATTTGGTGTGAAGTTTCCTTAGGACCAATAGAAAGGAATGGTGAAAAAAAATCGCTATCGGTTTTGTCCTAAGGTACAGCTTCGGGACTTTGAAAAAATGCTGAGTCAGCATTATTCAACACGGAAGGTAATGGGAAAAATATTAAATAAACTTTTTCTTCCCAACCACTGCTCCAAAAGCTTTCATATTTCACATATAACATCTATGGAAGATTGATTCACATGGTTGTTGAAATTTAACCCCTGGGTCCATATTTGGGCACTCTACAGGAGCCCAAATGTTCAAATTAGTGCAATATGAGGGATATACTTTAAATATCTTCTTCTCCAGATCCAACAGTTAGAATCTTTTGATATTTGGTATACAGCATCCTTAGGGAAGGGAGATTCAGGTTTGTTCAAGCCAAGTCCCTGGGTTCATATTTGGGCTCCCTATGGAAGCCCAAATTGTAACTTTGTTCGATATGAGGAATATTCGATATGAGAAATCTTCTCCAGATCCAGAAGTCAGATTCTTTTGATATTTGAAGTACAACACCTTTGGGAGGGTTAGATTGAAGGTTGTTCAAATCAGGTCCCTGGGTTAATATTTGGGCTTTTTATTGAAGCCCAAAGTTTAACTTTGTCAAATATGAGAAAATTTCTTGAAAATTCTTCACCAGTGAGAATCCTTTCATATTTGGTATGTAACATCTCTAGGAGTGTCAAATTCAAGTTTGTTCAAATGGAGTATCTTGTTTTGTTTTTTGTTTTTTTTTTTGGGGGGGGGGGGAGTGCTAGAGGGAACCACTGTAGTTGAAAACAAAACAAAAATTTTGTTCGGTTATAGTTTTTTAATACTTCACTGAACAGAACTTGCTAGGAACCTTTCCTACGACCAACAGAAATGAATGGTCAAAAAAGTTGCCTTTGGTTGCATCATGGCAAATCAAAAAATTGCTCTTGCTTCAGTTCACTTACTGATACACTCATCTCTTTTGACAATTTGAACCAGGTGAGCCTCTGGTTTAATTCAGTTAATTCCCTTGATGTTTCTCTGCAATGTTGACTGCAGAGTACACGTAAACACTGGAAAAACACATGTCTGACATGTCGCATGTGTAGAGAACAAGTCAAAATAAGTTGTAGCATAACTGCAATAAACTCAGTATACTGCTGCTTCTGCACTGATAAGATCAGAACCTGATATCATTTTCTGAAAAGCTATCAGTGAGAGCTTTCCAGAAAATGATGTCAGCTTCTGGTTCGTATCAGTGTAGGAAGAGAAAGTGTATTTTGTATTGCCACCAAGTGTGGTCACACTTTTTTGAGCTCCTGCTGTTTCATAGTTTTCTACTCGACATTTTTGGATTTATCTGCTGAAAATTGCAGTACATATTCCTTACAAGTTGTGCATTATTTTGATGTGACTTTGAAGATAAAATGTTTCATCATTTTTGTGTTTTTTAACAAAAAAAAAAACCTCTGAAATTAACTGAATATTTCTCCATCTTGGATTCTTTCCTCAAGTGCACAGTTAATCCTGATTATAACACCTATTGTTCTCAACAAGATTGGACTGTTAAACCCATTTGCCACTCTATTCACTGCTAATGAGAGACACACCTAGTGCCATTACATTCATGTGTTTCAGTAATGACAATTAAAATGTGTTTATTTAATTACACCTCAGATGAGCTCCATTCAATTAACAACATAATGGATCACCTTAAGCATCGACCTAAAGCATATGTTTTTAAAGCCTTGAAAAAACAAAGAATACTAAAACCAGAATTTTGTTTTACCAAGAACAGCTCAGATAAAGTATACCAACCAAAGAGATTAAAAATTCAACACAGACAAGCAATAAGACCAAAGCCTATTAACTCTGGTGTGAATACCAACAACATTCATGTTATCAGCATAGATACCACTACTCTTTCCCAGAAAAAAGTACCTCTTTTGAACTTCGGACTACTGAATACAAGATCTGTTGCTGGAAAGGAACATGACCTAAAGGACTTCATACAAGACAACAATCTCAGTGTTTTGCCTCTAACGGAAACATGGTTGAAAGAAAATGATAGTGACAGTTTTTCTATTGGACAACTATTGCCTCCAGGTTTCTCCATTTTACATAACTCATGGGGGAGCCGAGGTGGTGGTGTAGCTGTCATCCACAGCAATGCCCTAAAAGTAAAACATCATCCTGACACCTTTAAAACTCAGCCATCTTTTGAAATGCTAGACTGCCTCATGTCGACAACAGTTCACTTCGATTACTTATAGTTTACCGACCGCCACCATCAAAAAGAAACAAACTTACATCAGCACAATTTTTAAATGAATTCTCAGAATGTCTGTCCTTCTATGCTTTGTATGGAGGAGATATAGCTATTGCCGGCGACTTCAATATCCATGTTGACAATTTAAATGACACTTTTACGAAGCAATTTACTAATCTGTTCGAATCATTTGGCTATTCGCAACTGGTTTTGAAACCCACCCACAACAGAGGACACACCTTGGATCTAATTCTTGTTCGTCAAAGTAACAGCATGTCAGTACAAAACATCTGTGTCACAGATCCAGCATTATCTGATCACTATGCAGTGTTGGCTGTATTGACACTAGCAACCTCCAAAATTCCTCCCAAGAAAATTACTTATCGAAAATATAAATGCATCAACATTGATTCCTTGAAAATGGATATAAGTTCATCAACACTGTCTCCAAATTATTTTTGTAGTAGTCATGGATCATCTGAGCAACTGTTATCTTTAATTGAACAAACTCTTAAGGGCATCATGGCTGAACATGCACCACCAAAGTCAAAAGTTATAACTCATAGGGAAAAAGTGGAGTGGTTTACAGAAGACGTTAGAGCTGCTAAACAACAGTGTCGCAGACTTGAGCGTCTATACAACAAAACGAAGCTTGAGATTCACCGGCAGATGTTCTGCCACCAAAGAAATACAACTAATAAGATCATCAAAAAAGTGAAGAGAGAGTACTACAATTCTCTGATAGAGGGGTCATCAAATACTAGGGTGTTATTCTCGGTAACCAATAGTCTCCTTGGTAAAGAACAAAAAGTCATTCTCCCAGATCATCTAAATACCACTGAAATTCTGGAAAAATTCAGTGATTTTTTCGTAACCAAAATTCAATTAATCCTGGATAGTATACCATCACGTGAACCACCAGAGTTTGATCAACTTGACATAAAAAGAGATTTTTCCAGTTTTCACACTGTCTTGGAAGGGAATCTAGGAAAAAAAATCACAGGAAAAAAAGTCACAGAAAATAAGTCACAGAAAAAAAGTCACAGGAAAAAAAGTAACAAATTATAATAAAAGCCATGTTTAGATCCACACGTTTCAAAAATTATTTTTTAATAAAGTAGATGAAAACACTATTATATGGGCTGATTTCTTCAGTGAGTTTGTTGTTAGAAGTGATTATATTTGATCTATTATTCATGACCGCCTAATTAATCAGTGTATCTGTAGCTAAGTGAGTTGATGTTATGTTGTTTAAATTATCTGATTATCTATTTTGTTATACAAACATTTTGGGAACAAGTGTTTTCAAAAGAGTACAGCAGTTGTGAAAATCACTACATTCACCACATTATCTAATTGTCTTTTGATCTCTTTGATCCTTTGAGTTAGTAACCTTGAACCACTGATTGTTGTTGGGCACTACCGGCAACGCCATGGAGAAGGTCTGACCATCAGCATGAAAAAAGTTCCACCTATGTTCCCTCCTGAAGTGTGGAACGTTCACGACGCAGTCATCAACAATTCTCCCTGCACCAACAACATCTGCGAAGGATGGAATAACAAGTTCTTTAACCTTGTTGGCACCCACCACCCATCCATCTGGAGAGTAGTAGAATGGTTCAAGAAGGAAGAAGCAACGGTGCAGACGATAATTGCACAGGACGCCATTGGCAATCCTCCAGTAAAGAAAGTGAAGAAGAAGTTTGTTAAAATGCAGAAACAATTGAAAAACTTGTGCAGAGACCGTAGCAGTGGTGAGAAATCCATACCAGAATTTCTCAGAGGAGTCGGCTGGAACATTCGACTAAACAAGGAGTATTAGAAGTGCAAGTACTGTAAATATGTATTACGTGATATGCGTATGTTATTATGTTATTAAATGTATTTGTATTGCTATTATTATTATGTTATTACATGTATTTGTATTGATATTGATGTGCTGCAGATTTACTATAAACATATAATAAAATACTGTGACTATTAGAAAATATAATAAAATTCTGTGGAATTCTGTGAGTGCAAGTGGTGTAAATATATATTACCTGATGTGCTTATGTTATTATTATGTTATTACATGTATTTGTATTGCTGTTGATGTGAAATGCTGTGCTATTATTATTATGTTATTACATGTATTTGTATTGATATTGATGTGCTGCAGATTTACTATAAACATATAATAAAATACTGTGACTATTAGAAAATATAATAAAATTCTGTGGAATTCTGTGAGTGCAAGTGGTGTAAATATATATTACCTGATGTGCTTATGTTATTATTATGTTATTACATGTATTTGTATTGCTGTTGATGTGAAATGCTGTGCTATTATTATTATGTTATTACATGTATTTGTATTGATATTGATGTGCTGCAGATTTACTATAAACATATAATAAAATACTGTGACTATTAGAAAATATAATAAAATTCTGTGGAATTCTGTGAGTGCAAGTGGTGTAAATATATATTACCTGATGTGCTTATGTTATTATTATGTTATTACATGTATTTGTATTGCTGTTGATGTGAAATGCTGTGCTATTATTATTATGTTATTACATGTATTTGTATTGATATTGATGTGCTGCAGATTTACTATAAACATATAATAAAATACTTTGACTATTAGAATATATATATATATATTACCTGATGTGCTTATGTTATTATTAGGTATTATTATGTATTTGTATTGCCGTTGATGTGAAATGCTGTGACTATTAGAACATATAATAAAATACTGTGACTTTTTTTCCTGTGACTTTTTTTCCTATGCAAATTTGTGACTTTTTTTCCTGTGACTTTTTTTCCGCTCACCTTGGAAGAAGATATTCGAAAAATGATTTTGTCATCATCCAATAAATCCAATGATCTAGATGAAATTCCAACATTCCTTCTGAAAGAGACAATTGATCATCTTCTGCCAGCCATATCATCTATTATATCTGCATCCCTTCATGAGGGATTTGTTCCACGCCCTCTGAAAAAAGCACTTGTTACTCCACTCATCAAGAAGCCATCTCTTGATCCTGACAACCTGAAGAATTATCGACCAGTATCAAACCTCTCTTTCCTGCCTAAATTGTTGGAAAAGGTTGTTGCTTCACAACTCAAAAAACATCTGCATGAAAATGATCTTTTAGAGCCTTTCCAGTCTGCATACAGAGCCAATCACAGTACAGAGACAACTTTACTGCGAGTCAACAACGACATTGTTAAATCATTGTCTGAGGGTAAGGCTGTACTGCTTGTTCTCTTGGATTTGTCAGCAGCATTCGACACAGTCGACCATGATATTCTTTTGCAGACATTGACACAGCATGGCATATGTGGAACTGTCTTATCATGGTTTGCATCATATCTAGAAGGTCGCAGTCAACAAATATATATCAACAAGACCGGTTCAGAAAGCAAGATGTTAAAGTGTGGTGTTCCACAGGGCTCAGTTCTTGGTCCACTTTTGTTTGCTCTGTACACTTCTTCTCTGGGTCGTCTTCTTAAAAGGCATGGCATATCATATCATCTGTATGCGGATGATACCCAACTGTACATTACATTTAATTCATCTCTTCAAAGTGACTCAATCACTGCAGTCAGCAACATGGAAACTTGCATAAATCTGGTGCGGGAATGGATGATAGATTTTAAACTGAAAATGAATGACTCTAAAACAGAATTCTTAGTGATACCCGGGGTTCGCATGCCTACACCCACTGTTACATCAATTCAGGTTGGAAACAACATCACCATGAAAAGTGAATCGGCCAAGAATATTGGACTGATTATGGACTCAAATTTAAAGCTAGACATCCATATCAATAAAATATGTCAAAAATGTTACTGGCAGCTTCGGAATATTGGAAGACTGAGAACTTATCTTAACCAATCAGCACTTGAAAAACTTGTGCATTCCTTCATCACCTCACAACTAGACTATTGTAATTCAGTGTTAGTGGGGCTGCCGCAGTATTTGATTCAGAAGCTTCAAAAAGTTCAGAATATTGCTGCTAGGATAATTACTGGTACCAAATGCTCTGAACACATAACACCTGTTTTAAGACAATTACATTGGCTTCCAGTTAAACAGAGAATCAGTTTCAAAATATTGATCTTAGTATTCAAATGTATCCACAAACTGGCTCCAGTTTACCTGCAAGAGCTCATCACTGTATACACTCCATCACGCAGTCTGAGATCTAAAGATCAAATTCAACTAGTCATACCTTTTAGCAGATCTAATCTGGCTAATGATCGTGTGTTCTCCATCGTGGGTCCATGATTGTGGAATGCATTGCCTATTAGTGTCAGAAATTCAGAAACTATCAACATCTTCAAAAGAAATCTTAAAACTTTCCTATTTACTGAAGCATTCTCCTGAACCTCCCTAGAGGAAACTGAAACATGTGACTCTTTATTTTCAGAAAAGTGTATTTTATTTCTGTGATGCGTTTTAGGGCACTCTTCGTGGTTTTACGCTTTTACAAAATCAATTATTATTATTATTATTATTATTATTATTATTATTATTATACGTAGTTTATAGTGTTTATACTACAACTTATTTGAATTGTACTGTATCTCTTCTCTAAACCATGCGTCATACAACTTCACAACACACGTTAACATCAAAGTTATTAACATATTATTCAATTAAGACACAGGCTATGTGTGCTCAGTATATTTGTGGTTAACCCTTTACCTAACATGGAAAGCAGACGACACTTGCAAAAAAAAAAATTCTTGAATAACTAATTTTTTTTCATTTTTTGTCTCAAAAACATAGGTTATGACCCCTCGTTGGAACGAGCTCGTTCCAACGAGGGGTCATAACCTATGTTTTTGAGACAAAAAATGAAAAAATATTAATGAAAATTAATTGGCGATTTTTTTGAATAGCGCTGCCCGGTTTTGGCCGTTACGTTGGGTAAAGGGTTAATATAGCCAAGCATATTGTATTCTTACTCAAAACCATTTTAACAGTATTTACCGAAATAAACACAATCTTCACGAGAACAATTTCGTGTGATTGTATTGTTAATAACGATCTTCTCCCCCACCCCAACCCCCCAAAATGCAAATATTAATTTGGCTAATATTACCCAGTACTAAACATGCATGCTCTGAGAACTTATGTGGTATTAAGCTTTCGTAATTGGTGATTTATCAATGAAATTCTGTAGTATAACAGGCAACAACAGATTTTCTTCTGTATCCTATTTGAACTATCGGAATCGGCATTGGAATCCGCAGAGAAATAATCAGTTCATCGCAAGTTTTGATAATCAGTTTGCATTTTGAAAAATGGTCAGTGCCTGAAATAAATCCATGAGATTTGATGGTCGGGGCCTACTCGGCTCTGATTTTTAAACATGCCTTAATAGTTTAGATTTTTATACTAAAACCAAAGGCCCAGACTTAACTGGTGCAACCTCAATAATATCAAGGGCCAAACACAAATTTTGAACTCCCCAATCCCCAAAATGTGCATACAGTACCGAAATTTAAAAGTCCTATCTGGCCCTCCATACTTTTAGAACTTGCGCATGCGCAGTACCCAGGAAGAGACCGGAATTGGTGCCAAGCATCATTCTTTTATTTAGCCCAAGTCAGTAAATTTAAACATTTGAACTGACATCTGTGCAATAAATTCTCATTTTTAGCTCAACTTTGGCGAAGCCAAACCTGAGCTTATGCTATGGCCCGTCGTCCGCCTGTCCATCTGGCCGTCTGTCCGCCAACAATTCAATACGGCTCGGGCTAGAGGCCATGTTTATGAACCGATCTTTACGAAACTTCTTGGGTACCTTTGTTATGACCGTGGGACGAGAATGAGTGTTTTTGGGTTCGGTCCGAAATTCAAGATGGCAGCCAGCCTCCATTTTGTACTGACGATGCAGAAATCTGTTTTTTGCACAGAACTTCCATATGAAAGCTCTGATTTGAATAATTTTTTGTATGAATGTTTAGTACCATGGGATACATCACATATAATACAGGTTTTTTTCCTGTATGTAAATTATGCAAATTAGACTAACTTTGATGTATTTAGTGTTACTTTAGCACTGTCAGTGCAAATGCCAATATGGCTCGGGCTAGAGGCCGCATTTATGAACCGATCTTTACGAAACTTCTTGGGTACCTTTGGGACGAGAACGAGTGTTTTTGCGTGCGGTCCGAAATTCAAGATGGCCGCAGGCAGCCATTTTGTTCAAAATTAGAGGCAATCAGATTTTTGCGCAGAACTTCCACATGAAAGCTCTGATTTGAATAATTTTTTGTGTGATTGTTTAGTACCATGGGATACATCACATATAATACGGGTTTTTTTCTCGTGCAGAAATTATGCAAATTAGATGAACTTTGATTTTTTCAGTGCTACTTACACACTGTAAGTGCACATGTCAACACGGCTAAGGCTAGAGGCTGTATTTATCAACCGATCTTCACGAAACTTCTTGGGTACCTTTGTTATCACCTTGGGATGAGAACGAGTGTTTCTGAGTGCAGTCCAAAATTCAAGATGGCTGCCAGCGGCCATTTTATACCCAAATTAGGTCCAATCAGTTTTTTGTCACAACTTCTATACAGCTCGTATTTATGATCTTCACGAAACTTCTTGGGTACCTTTGTTTTCACCTTGGGAGAGGAATGATTGTGTTTTGGGGTGCCTTTGTTATCACTGTGCTATGAGAACAAATAATTTGGGGTTCAGTCAGACCCACTCTGGGACTCAAAGATTTCTTTTCTAGTTTAGCATCTGACTGTCACCCACCTTTACAATACTTTACCTATACATTTGTTACAGGCTACGGTCAGTATTTATGTACAGGCCGTTACAATACTTTATATGTACCTTTGTTATCAGGTCATTACCTAGATGTTTGTCATTGCTGTGTCACATACTATACATGTACATGTCTTGACAAGTTGAGCTACAGTGTCATTGACACTTTCATTAATATTGAAGATGCCGGACACAAATCGGTGATGGTTTTCATGGAATCAACAGTGTAGCAGGATGTTGGAAGTGAATAACGGGTGTTTTGGATGTTCAGGGCTGTAACTTGATAATTTTTATGTAAAATTATTCATGTTCCCCAATTTCAGGATATGCTTTTGAACATCGTCATTATAATATTACTCCACTGTTGTTTTGTTAGTATTACTTCCCTTCCCTCTCCTGAACCCTCCTGTTATACTCCAAAGCTCTTTCGGCTTTTTTATTGAGAATTTTTTATTAAAATTCTTGGGAGTTGAACTTGTTTTACAAAATAGGTATTCTGTTTATCCCTTGTGTTTACGATCTGTTCGTTACTGTTCAGGACTTTTGTATTCTTGCATCTTCTACCAGATGCATTGGGTTTTCTTCCTATGAAGATCTAGCTTTTGCATCAGGTGGTTCTTGATTGGTTACTGACTTTGGGCCTTGTTTGTGCCTGTTGTTGGTTATATTAGTTTCCAGTTTTTCCTGTTGACGTTGTTTATTCAATAACGTTTGTATTAATTCAGTGTTTAGTTAAAACAGTTATTGGTTTTCCTATTAGGATATATATTATATCTTATTTTGGTAGTTTAGCTTTAATTAGGTAGTGCTTGTCCACACTTACAGTTAAAACTAGAAGTCCTGTCATGAAATGCGCACAAATAGCACGCTGATATGCGCGTTGATGTACGCGTTATGGCCCAAGTAAAGCTATCAAATTCTGTACGTATGGCCTGTGCACAAGCAATGTTTCAGCCAATGGACCTCCGGGTAACCCGGAGGTCCATTGGCAGAAACATTGCATGTGTTTGCTATGAGTAACCAGGAGAACCTGCCGTGCTTTGGATCTCATTCGATATGGCAATTGCGCGCAATTCCAACGCGCAATTGAGCCTAGATAAGCGCACAGTTTGTGACAGGACTTCTAGTTTTAACTGTCGGCTCCATCGGGATGCCCTTGGGCTAATGAGGTTCCCTTGGGGGTACTTAGGCTTCATTCAAAATTTTTTTAAAAAATTTATTTCAAAAATTTTTGTGATTGTCTATGTTATGTATCCTTGTGATGTTTATTATCCCCGCTTTCGTCGGGGATATTGTCATTATCTCCGTCCGTCCGTCTGTCCGTCCGTCCGTCCGTCCGTCCGTCCGTCCGTCCGTACGTCCGTCCGTCCGGTGTTACATTCACTTGCATTAATGTTTAAACTATGCTAATGTGTTCAGGTATCACCAGTACATGTGCATGAAGGTTTCAGGATTTTGATTTGGTTCCAAGTGGTTCCAGTGAAACCATTTTTATCCTTAGAAAATCTTTGTCCGCTCAAAGGTTCTTAGGGTATTGAATTCGATACGTTTAAACCATGTTAACATGTTCAGATAGCATCTGTAGATGTGCATGAAGGTTTCGGAATTTTGGTTTGGGTCCAAGTGGTTCCAGTGGAACCACTTTTATCCTTAGAAAATCTTTGTCCGCTCAAAGGCTCTTAGGGTATTGAATTCGAAACTTTTAAACCATGTTAACATGTTCAGATAGCATCTGTAGATGTGCATGAAGGTTTCAGAATTTTGATTTGGGTCCAAGTGGTTCCAGTGGAACCACTTTTACCCTCAGAAAATCTTTGTCCGCTCAAAGGCTCTTAGGGTATTGAATTCGAAACATTTAAACCATGTTAACATGTTCAGGTAGCATCTGTAGATGTGCATGAAGGTTTCGGAATTTTGATTTTGTTCCAGGTGGTTCCAGTGGAACCACTTTTATCCTTAGAAAATCTTTGTCCGCTCAAAGGTTCTTAGGGTATTGAATTCGAAACGTTTAAACCATGTTAACATGTTCAGGTAGCATCTGTAGATGTGCATGAAGGTTTCGGAATTTTGATTTTGTTCCAGGTGGTTCCAGTGGAACCTCTTTTATCCTTAGAAAATCTTTGTCCTCTCAAAGGCTCGTAGGGTATTGAATTCGAAATGTTTAAACCATGTTAACATGTTCAGATAGCATCTGTAGATGTGCATGAAGGTTTTGGAATTTTCATTTGGGTCCAAGTGGTTCCAGTGGAACCACTTTTACCCTCAGAAAATCTTTGTCCACTCAAAGGCTCTTAGGGTATTGAATTCGAAACATTTAAACCATGTTAACATGTTCAGATAGCATCTGTAGATGTGCATGAAGGTTTCGGAATTTTGATTTGGTTCCAGGTGGTTCCAGTGGAACCACTTTTATCCTTAGAAAATGTTTGTCCATACAAAGGCTCGTAGGGTATTGAATTTGAAACGTTTAAACCATGTTAACATGTTCAGATAGCATCTGTAGATGTGCATGAAGGTTTTGGAATTTTGATTTGGGTCCAAGTGGTTCCAGTGGAACCACTTTTATCCTTAGAAAGTCTTTGTCCGCTCAAAGGCTCTTAGGGTATTGAATTCGAAACGTTTAAACCATGTTAACATGTTCAGAGAGCATCTGTAGATGTGCATGAAGGTTTCGGAATTTTGATTTGGTTCCAGGTGGTTCCAGTGGAACCACTTTTATCCTTAGAAAATCTTTGTCTGCTCATAGGTTCTTAGGGTATTGAATTCGAAACGTTTAAACCATGTTAACATGTTCAGATAGCATCTGTAGATGTGCATGAAGGTTTCGGAATTTTGATTTGGGTCCAAGTGGTTCCAGTGGAACCACTTTTATCCTTAGAAAATCTTTGTCTGCTCAAAGGCTCTTAGGGTATTAAATTCGAAACGTTTAAACCATGTTAACATGTTCAGATAGCATCTGTAGATGTGCATGAGGGTTTCACAGTTTTGATTTGGGTCCTAGTGGTTCCAGTGGAACCACTTTTACCCTCAGAAAATCTTTGTCTGCTCAAAGGCTCTTAGGGTATTGAATTCGAAATGTTTAAACCATGTTAACATGTTCAGATAGCATCTGTAGATGTGCATGAAGGTTTCAGAATTTTGATTTGGTTCCAGGTGGTTCCAGTGGAACCACTTTTATCCTTAGAAAATCTTTGTCGACTCAAAGGCTCGTAGGGTATTGAATTTGAAACATTTAAACCATGTTAACATGTTCAGATAGCATCTGTAGATGTGCATGAAGGTTTTGGAATTTTGATTTGGGTCCAAGTGGTTCCAGTGGAAACACTTTTACCCTCAGAAAATCTTTGTCCGCTAAAAGGCTCGTAGGGTATTCAATTTGAAACATTTAAACCATGTTAACATGTTCAGATAGCATCTTAGGGTATTGTCGGGGATATTGTCATTATCTCCGTCCGTCCGTCCGTCCGTCCGTCCGTACGTACGTATGTACGTACGTACGTACGTCCATCCGTCCGTCCGTCCGTACATCCGTCCGGTGTTACATTCACTTGCATTAATGTTTAAACTATGCTAATGTGTTCAGGTATCGCCAGTACGTGTGCATGAAGGTTTCGGGATTTTGATTTGGTTCCAAGTGGTTCCAGTGGAACCATTTTTATCCTTAGAAAATCTTTTCCACTCAAAGGTTCTTAGTGTATTGAATTCGATACGTTTAAACCATGTTAACATGTTCAGATAGCATCTGTAGATGTGCATGAAGGTTTCGGAATTTTGATTTGGGTCCAAGTGGTTCCAGTGGAACCACTTTTATCCTTAGAAAATCTTTGTCCTCTCAAAGGCTCTTAGGGTATTGAATTCGAAACTTTTAAACCATGTTAACATGTTCAGATAGCATCTGTAGATGTGCATGAAGGTTTCGGAATTTTGATTTGGGTCCAAGTGGTTCCAGTGGAACCACTTTTACCCTCAGAAAATCTTTGTTCGCTCAAAGGCTCTTAGGGTATTGAATTCGAAACATTTAAACCATGTTAACATGTTCAGATAGCATCTGTAGATGTGCAGGAAGGTTTCGGAATTTTGATTTTGTTCCAGGTGGTTCCAGTGGAACCACTTTTATCCTTAGAAAATCTTTGTCGGCTCAAAGGTTCTTAGGGTATTGAATTCGAAACGTTTAAACCATGTTAACATGTTCAGATAGCATCTGTAGATGTGCATGAAGGTTTTGGAATTTTGATTTGGGTCCAAGTGGTTCCAGTGGAACCACTTTTATCCTTACAAAATCTTTGTCCGCTCAAAGGCTCTTAGGGTATTGAATTCGAAATGTTTAAACCATGTTAACATGTTCAGATAGCATCTGTAAATGTGCATGAAGGTTTTGGAATTTTCATTTGGGTTCAAGTGGTTCCAGTGGAACCACTTTTACCCTCAGAAAATCTTTGTCCGCTCAAAGGCTCTTAGGGTATTGAATTCGAAACGTTTAAACCATGTTAACATGTTCAGATAGCATCTGTAGATGTGCATGAAGGTTTCGGAATTTTGATTTGGTTCCAGGTGGTTCCAGTGGAACCACTTTTATCCTTAGAAAATCTTTGTCCACACAAAGGCTCGTAGGGTATTGAATTTGAAACGTTTAAACCATGTTAACATGTTCAGATAGCATCTGTAGATGTGCATGAAGGTTTTGGAATTTTGATTTGGGTCCAAGTGGTTCCAGTGGAACCACTTTTATCCTTAGAAAGTCTTTGTCCGCTCAAAGGCTCTTAGGGTATTGAATTCGAAACGTTTAAACCATGTTAACATGTTCAGAGAGCATCTGTAGATGTGCATGAAGGTTTCGGAATTTTGATTTGGTTCCAGGTGGTTCCAGTGGAACCACTTTTATCCTTAGAAAATCTTTGTCCGCTCAAAGGTTCTTAGGGTATTGAATTCGAAACGTTTAAACCATGTTAACATGTTCAGATAGCATCTGTAGATGTGCATGAAGGTTTCGGAATTTTGATTTGGGTCCAAGTGGTTTTTCAATCATGTGACAATGATGTGATCAGAACACTACCCTTTATACATCATGTTGGGTGAAGTATCTTGTTTGAAATATTGAAGTAGTTTCACATGTGAGTCTTCAGAAGGAAATTAAATACTGTTTTATCATTTTAAATCACACACATGCATGAAGCCTTTTTATCCAAGTCTGTATCCTGCACTAACCAAAAAGGAAAGTGCAAATGCGGGGATATACTATAGTGTGCTTCGCACACAAATGGCACCATCTAGTTCTGTATTATTATTGGGAGTGCAGCCAACTTATGATTTTGGCTTCATTATTATTAAATTTATTATAATAATTGGTACTTAGTGTAAGTCCAGCAAGCCTTGGATTTATATGCTTGTTGTTTGCTGGTAGTCGCCGCACTCCTTCAATACTTGTACTATGGGATGTGAACATTGGAAACGGGTGTTGACCTGTGTGGTGGGCGGTGAATTTCCGATGTAGGAGCTTTCACTACAGGCTTATACTAGTCTTTCAGTCTCTTTTTCAGAGGAACAAGAACATGGTGATGGTACTTTGGCACCTGTCCGTTACGTGCTGCTGTCATCACACTCTGATGAGCCCTGCTCTGATGAGTAAACAGAGCTAGCTGCCAAGGTGCTCATGATATTTAGCAGGTGATTGAGGTCTCTAGTTAGTTCGCTTAATCCTCTGCATACAGCTAGCTTGATCGGTGAAGTGGTCGTCCCTATATGGGAGCCGGGACGCCATTGTGGTCGAGTAGTACAATGTGGGTAGAGCGAGCACCTCATAATATAATGCTCACCCAGCAATGATGGCAAAAGGAAAAGAAGCCTGAAAGTTTCTCTACCGGGTGCTCAGCGAGATCTGGGGTCAGATAGTGAGTTGGAGAACCCTCTCCGCCCTGTTAGCAGTCAGGGTCAACTGTGTTGCGAGAAACTATAATGAGTCAGAGCATGCGTCGGGATGTTCCTTCCACACAGCACCCGGGGTCGTCTGCGGTTATGGCGTCTTCTTACATGGAAGTGTACGCAATGGGGATTAGCCTGCAAGTTTCTCAGCGGGATACTCAGCGATATCTGGGGGTGAGATCACGAGTTGGAGAGCATTTTCCGTCTCGTTAGCAATTGGGGTTGACTGTTTTCTATCGTGAGAAACTTCAATGAGTCGGAGCCCCGTCTGAAATGTGCGAGTCAAGATGCTCCTTCCACACTCCCGCCGGGGTCGGCTGTTCTTACGGCTTCCTCCTTTCCATGGAAAAGCACGCTAAGGAGTAGAAGCCTACAAATTTCTAACTGTAATGCTTGGCGAGGTCTGGAGTCAGACCGCGAGCTGGAGAACCCTCTCCATTCCGTCAGCGGTCGGGGTCGACTGTTTCTGTTGTGAGAAACTTTAGTGAGTTAGGACTTGGGGGCGTGGTAGCTCAGTGGTAGACTGTTGGACTTCTATGCTAGAGGTCCCGAGTTCGATCCCACGTCCAGGTAGACTGCATTGTGTCCTTGGGCAGTGCACTTTATCCCGGTTGCCTATATGGGGGCACGATGATGCTGTATTCTAAGGTGTACTGCA
The DNA here is from genome assembly GCA_031216915.1 of Pictodentalium vernedei. NCBI lineage: Eukaryota > Metazoa > Mollusca > Scaphopoda > Dentaliida > Dentaliidae > Pictodentalium > Pictodentalium vernedei. The sequence goes on along the minus strand of CM062290.1, from coordinate 391,445,502 downwards.
CGTCGATGGTGCACATGTCTTCAACCGCTGTAACCCTGCATCAGCGGAGCTTGAAATGAGTTAAAATATTGAGGAGCTGACAGTTGTTTTCTCCAGGTACTCCAGCCTTCTCCACCCGTAAAACTGTTGGGTCACAATTAGCACATTGTGCATAAGTATGTGACCTTAAACACCAATAAATAAATAAATGCTAGTGAGTTGGGACATCCATTCACGCTTGCGGTCCGGGATGCTCCTTCCACGCTTCAGCCGGGGCTGGTTGCAGCTATGGCTTCTTCCTCTGCTTCATCTATGAAGCATGCTAGACCGCAGACTAGCTGTCCGACTTTGCTTGCTCATGCTGTTCCATGGAGATGTTCCCAGTCTTCACCACCAAAGTCGGATTAACCTGCAGCTAATGGTTCGAGGCATTTCTATACAAGACATGCGTCGAAAGATCTGGGGTCAGATCTCTGTCCCGTGAGCAGCATATGGTGAAGAAGCAGATAACCGCTGATCTGCAAGCCTCATTCATGGACCTGCTGCTGCAGATTGCGCAGCGTATCACAGCATTCCCAGTAGTCGCAGGTTCAGCCATCATCAGTCTCCGGTAGTGAGTTGTCGGATGGTCTCGACCATGTTTTTCAGACGGAACATTCAGATGATGAGAGGGCTACAGAGGTTGATTCTCCATCCCTCACGGAACGGCACATTAAGACTATGAATTTTATTCATAAGTTCTTTCGAATCTTGTTCCATCTGAACAAAAATCTGTGTTTGCTAGGCAAAAAACAGCTTAAGGTACCAGGCAAAAGAAAAACGAAGATCTTTCCTTCCCAGATCTTTCTGCTCAGGTGTTGAAGGCCTTTGGTCCACTTAACAACGCTTCCCTTGGCCTAGCAATAGTATAAGAAAATAAGAAAGGCAATGATCTATTCTTTACAAATAGAAGATCGATAGCTCATAGTAAGGCTGAGACAGCTGTCTTGTTTGGAATAGAGCTGTTAGAAGGAATAGTAGTATTTTCCTTCATGGTGTTGTATTCCTAGGCTTCCCAGGAATTTAGTGCTATTGTTGATGTCCTGTCACCAATAGTGCACCTATCTAGGCTTAATTGCACATTGGAATTGCACGCAATTGCCATATCGAATGGCATCCAAAGCACCGCAGGTTATCCTGGTTACTCATAGCAAAGGCATGCAATGTTTCTGCCGATGGACCTCCGGGTTACCCGGAGTTCCATTGGCTGAAACATTGCTTGTGCACAGGCCATATGTACATAATTTGATAGCTTTACTTGGGCCATAATGCGTACATTAACGTGCATATCAACGTGCTATTTGTGCGCATTTCATGACAGGACTTTTAGTTTTAACTGTAGTTGCCTTCGGTACTGTTGGAGTGGTCTTTTCTTATACATTAGCGGCTAATGTCGTAAGTCTCCATTCAGTGAGCTGTCTAAGGCTGCAGGGTAACACACATATCTGTCTTCACTGATATATGACTTTTAGGCTGTGTTAGCTTCGCTGAGACTGCTATCTTTTTGGAATAAGGCCATTAGAAGAAAAGATTACGTTTTCCTTCTCGGTGTGGTATTACTAGGCATTTAGTCCTATTGTTGTCACCTTAGTTTGTCTAATGTGAATTAAAAGTGGTCTGTTTATATACCATTAGCAGTTAGCATTATAGTGGCCTTATATATTTTACAGCGGCATTTTCTTTTACATTGCAGCTAACGTCGTGAGTCTCCGTTTAGTGAGCTTTCAAAGACCGCAGGTGACACAGATATCTGTCTTCATGGAGCTGAAGACTAATACATGTAAGCGGCATCAGCTAAGCTGAGACTACTGTCTCTTTCAAATTATGGCCTTTAGAAGAGCGATCCTTTATTCTTTACTTTGAGCGACTAACGTTGTAAGTCTCTGTTTAGTGAGCTTTCAAGGTCACAAGTTTCACCGAGATATCTGTCTTCACAGGATGAAGACTTCTTAGCTGTGCTAGCTAATCTGAGATTGCTGTCTCTTGAAAGAGTACGCTGTTTCCTTCTCGGTGTTGTATTCTTAGGTGTCTGAGGCTTTTACTCCTTTTTGTTGACGCCTTATTAAAATCAAGTGCGTTTCTTTTTCCCTTAACTTGAGTGACTAACTTTGTAAGTCTCTGTTTAGTGAGCTTTCTAAAGTTGCAAAAATTACACCGAGGTAGGTCTCCATGGTGATGAAGACTTCTAAACTACGTTAGCTAGGCTGAGACCACTGTCTTTTGGGAATAGAACTGCTAAAAAGGAGAACAGTAAAACCTGTCTTGAGAGACCACTGTCTTGAGAGACCACCTGTCTTGAGAGACCACATCTACCAGGTACCGATTGGTTTTACTCTATAATGGACCTGCTATGGGAGACCACCTGTCTTGAGAGACCACTGTGACCTGGTACCAAATTGTATTTTTATGCCATAATAGACCTGTCTTGAGAGACCGCCCCTTTGAAGACTGAAACCATGACAAAAACTTTTTACCTGTTCTGGAATTGGAAAATCCATTGTGGTTATACTAACAAAATTAAAAGTATTAAAAGCTCTTAATTGGGTTTCAGTTGCTAACTCATTAAAGATTGAGATGTTTTTATAAGACCCCTGTGAAAAGATTATGATTATTGCTGAATAAACGGGATGTTCTCACTTACCCAGCAGCTATTGTTTTGAGTATAGGTGTTGAAAGTGGTGACATCAAAGGGTCGCCGCTTATAGTCCATATTATTAATTTTTTGGGGAGTTATGAACAAGACGTAGATTATCATTAATTAAATTTATTACCGATTAACCATTCAAACGCCAGACAGCAACAATAAATACATTAACTCATACCCATAATTTCAGTATTACAATGACAGACAGCAAGAATACATAAGAATAAACACAAAGTCATTCAAAAGCCAGTATTGTGGCCCACAGCATCTAAGAATTGAAGATTGTTCATTCGCCCCTGCAAGTACATTAACTTTAAATGGTTGAGTTTGTTGTCGATTTGGACATATCGTTGCCGAGGTCTGCTCCTGGCACCAGCTGCAGTTTGTATGATAGACACTTCTTGATAGGCTTGCTCTTGTCTGAGAAATTCAATTAATGTAAAGATGTTTGGCTTTGACGAAATGAACAACTGGAGCTTTCTATGCCATCCCTCGACGTGATTTGTAGTTCGCGGCCCCTGTGTTTCATGATGATTCCACACTTGACGTCCATGAGCTCCCTCCACCCAATAACTTGTCATGTAGTCGTTAAACTTCGTGATGCCGCTACCTTCCGGGGACTCTTGTAAAATGTCGAACCATGCGTCACTTATAGACCACCTCTGTCGTTTGGGATGTAATGAACGTTTACTTGAGCATTAGCCATTTTGGAATGATATCACTGGAGGAACGCAAGACTTATATGGGAACTAAGTCCTTGAACATCTAGCAAACAATGTGAATATATATCAGGGCGGATGATGTCGGCTACATTGATACATAAAAACAGTGACCAGATAACAGGTTGATTACTGCCAACTGTGAACACGGTGCAAGAAGCAAAGGGTGCGTCAACTAAAACAACAATACTGGGTAAGTGAGAACTTCAGTAGGCAATTAAGAAAAACAAACTATAGCCATCTCTGATCAGCACTGTAATTGATGTCGACTGGGTATGTGAGAATAAGCCGAATAAACAATTTCATACATGCCTGAAATGTGACAGATAGGAATAAAAATAAATTTGTGTTGAAAATCTTTTTGTAACAAATTGAAATGGACTGTTATAAAAATTATAAAAATAAATTAGTGTTGAAAATCTTCAATGAAGATTTTCAACACTAATTTATTTTTATAATTTTTATAACAGTCCATTTCAATTTGTTACAAAAACTTTATAAAAAAGAACAACTACAAAGTAATTACAAAAATCCTTTCTTCTCCATTTCTGAATTTGTGGTTGGTTATTCACTGACTTGAGAAAACCTGAAACCTGTTTTGAGAGACCACCTGTCTTGAGAGACCACTTTTGTGTGGACCAAAGGGCGGTCTCTCAAGACAGGTTCTACTGTACATATTTCCTTCTCGGTGTTGTTTTCTTAAGTGTCACAGACTTTAGTCTTATTGTTAACACCATAGTAGCCTAGCTACAATTAAGAGCGGTGTTTTTTCCCTATCATTTGCGGCTAGCGTTGTAAGTCTTGTTTAGTGAGCTTCTAGGGCCGCAGTTAACAGCCATATAATTGTCTTCATGAATAGGAAGACATTTTGCTGCTTCAGCTAGGCTGAGACCATTGTCCTATCGGACAAGATATCATTATAATAGAAGTTGTTCTCTCCTTAACGGTATTGTTTGGTGTTAGTTGTTTGAGGCTTTTAGTCCTATTGATGACGCCATATCAACCTAGTGAGAATAATAAGTATTCTTCCGGATGCCTGTAGTTAGCTCTTTTCTCAGGAATATATTTCCTGCTATAGTTGATATGAGGTACAAGGAGTTCATCTAGGTTTTTATGATCGGGTGCCGGAACTTCATTTTTTGTCACCCGCTTCATTTTTTATCCAGTCTCTTGTCATGGAATATATTTCCTCCCAGAACATTTGGATATTATGTCTGTATTGTATATTGTTTGGGGCTATGGCGTACGGTCTTGATTTCAAGGGATATGTCGGCACTATATCAGTGGGTGTATTCCTTGCAATAGTGCCATGGTCATCACGTCTCTTTCCATCCTTAGTGGCATTATGGAGTTGGTCAGATGTGAGGGAGCCCTACGGTTTTATACTATTCTAGATGACTAACACTAAAGCGTTACGAGTTGCGCCAGGTTAAATTGGTCATGCTTGTTTTGACTAATGATAAGCTTCTATTAGTTGTATTACTGTTTATTGAGAATAGCAGTGGCAGTATAGCTTTGGAATTGTAGTGTGAAAAAGGAATTTGTCACAGTTCCAAGCTTTAGTATTACTGCACCGGCCTTACTTATCTAGCGATTCAAGTAAGGCGGGTGGCGGGGGTTCGATATGATTTATTTGTCGAAGCCACTCCCCTCCCCCCCCATCCCCCCCCCCCCCCCCCACCACCAATATGTTAAGAGGCGATTACAGGACAGGATGTAGTTCTCTTCCGGTAAGCCTTGTATGCATTCAGTTATATGCATGTCTTTCATTGCTCTTCATTTGGCGGGTGGGTTGTGGTCTAACAGTGACTTCAGGGGCGCATCCACTCTTTAGTTGGTTTGCTTCCTGTGGTTGTTTGTTCTTAAGTTATATACGACCATATGATTCCTGAACAGTAGCTGTTTTTGGATTCCGAATTCTTTCATGAATACATTCAGTTGATATTGCTAGCCTTCGTGTAACTGTGTGGCAAGCATGTCGGTTATCTGGATGACATTATCCAATATGGCAATTAGTCCACTCTGAGAAATTTATGCTTCGAGTTGTCTGCTCTGTTATGACGTAGGAGTCTATTCCTCAGGTTAAATCGCATTAACGTTGTTTTATTCCTTCAGCTTCCTGGTTATATTTTGTATCGCTGGGTTACGCCGTTGATGCAGGCTGTATTCAGGTGAGGGTACATGTGGGATTCTGTTGGTGGTATGCATAATATTTATTTATCATTAAACAGATGTATTTCTTAAATAGATTCTCTTAATTCTTGCTCAGTGTAAATATCAGAGCTTATGAGAATTTTGGGCTAGTTGGATCAGTTATGGTTTTCCATACAGACCGCCTGTGCACACATTCTCTATTTTTGGCTTCATTATTCGGAGTGGTATTCTTTCTCCGAACAGTCATTGGTGTTAACGGTCCTAGGGAACAATGAGTTATTTGGGGACGGTCTCTGACAGGTTTTTATTCATATCCTGTTCTATGTCCTGAATCCAGTCTTCAACTGGAAGTGGTACACGAAGGGAAATCCTATTCTCTCACTTGGGTAGATTGAACGGTTACAATTTGGAAGTTCATTATTGGAATTTACTTGTACACCTGAACGTTGTCTCCTGTTGGTTGGCACAGAAGCGTATAAGTTCTATTAGATACCTTTCCATTGGAATTCAATTGGACAAGTATCACCGGTTATCAACCTATCTACGTATTCCAGATGCGGCATACATTTAGAAGCTTGCGATTTTAATATCCGGGACCACCACGATATAGCCTTAGCTCCTGATGTGGCATTAAGCACCAATAAATAAATTAATAACCGTGAGCCTTTTAGGCATTTATATATTATTCTGTACCACTTTTTCACTGATTCCAGGCCCCTTCCCTCTTTGTTTTGAAGGTTAATTCCTTCAAAACAAGAGTTGGGTGGGGGAGGGGTTGATTTATCTTTACCTCTTCTGGCCTTATAATAAGTATGTAACTATGAGTGAAGCTGTTATTGTCTATAGATTATTCTGATCTTATGTACAGCATGTTACATTATGTATGGCATGTGTTTGTTGGCGTTAGTCTCTCACTCTCGGACACGCTTTTCCTAATTTTAAGTGACTTATTCTGAACTAGCCTTAAAACTGGGGTCTCATTATACCCAATTAGCATAATCATTTATGCTATGCTAAGTAATAGGGAATTACTTGGATATTGCTCCTTATTTTGGTGGTATGTCCTTCTCTCTTGTTGTATAGAGAGACATGAATGTAATTCCTGAAAAGTTTAATCTCCTTTTCAACTTGGGAGTTCTATTGCAGGCTATGGAGCTGAATTTTAGTCTGCTAAATTCCTTTAAGTCCTAGGCCCTCCTGCCTTTTTACAATTCAGCTAAGTCTGGGCCAATGGTTTGAGGAAAAATATGATAAATTTAAAGTAATTTGTATATTTTTTATACTTTCCAATGGCCCAGGCGGGTATGGCCCTCTTATGAGTGGGCACTCATACCTCCCTGCTGAGTTATAACATTAGTTGGCAAAAACTAGGAACAATGATGCTTGGCGCCAATTCCAGTCACTTCCTGGGTACTGTGCATGTGCAAGTACTAAATGTATGGAGGGCCAGATAGGACTTTTAAATTTCGGTATTGTATGCAGATTTTGGGAATAGTGGGGGTGGGGGGGTCAAAATTTGTGTTTGGCCCTTGATAACATTGAGGTTGCACTAGCTAAGTCTGGGCCATTGGTAAGTCTAAAAAATATATAAATTACTTTAAATTTATCATTTTTATTTTAATTTTTTTTTCCGGGACTGGAAAAACAGTTCTGACAGAAGCAGCTGATCTCAGAGCCTGGGCTGATCAGCCCAGATAAAAAACAAACCCTGATTCGATTGGCCAAATCACGGCCAACTGACGCATTATTGCTATAAAGATATCACGTTATTCAGATACGAATGTGATTCAGATATCTCCCAAATTGCATGTTATTAGCGTGTCCAGGTTTCTTTTCAACCTACTCACAATTGGTTACAATTGGCTGTAACATAAGTGCAAGTCCTACTTCGGAACTAACTCAAGCTTTTAGAATCTTTTCCAAACGAGTTGGAAAAGTACTAGAGTGCAAAAGCACGAAAAAGATCGAAAAAAGGGTCGAGCAAGACCAGCGCTCGAAATTACAGGTACTCTCTCTGCACACCTCTTGCGTTTACCGAGCGCATGCGCAACAACCGTGATGTCAATTTCTTTTATTTCCGCCATTTGTACATGGTCGGAAATTTTTGTGACTCGTGCTTCTTTGCTGTTATTCTTCGTGAACAACTTATTCTTTGTGCTCTGCATTTCATTGTGTGCAAGTGGATTGTATCCTTTTATCAAGCTATCCAAAATTGTTTTTGATTAATGTTACTTTTGATCATTATTGCTTGTTTCTTCACACTTAATCTTGTTTTTCTCCCACGTGTGAACACGCCCTTTGTGCTGTTTTCCGTCGGCGGGAAGCTTGATTCCTTTTTCATTCATATAATGCCAAAGACTATTCCTTGTACCTCTTGCTTGCAAGTGAAGCATGTGGACGACTCTCATTCCACATGTGTCACTTGCAACAATTGTACTCAGGCCCAATCATGTGGTATTTGTAGGGTTTGGTCCTCAAAATTCTGGGCTTCTGTTAACAAGGTGGTTCTGTCCAGAGCTAGAACCCCTCATTCTCGGGGTAAAGGTAGCCGTGCCGTAGCAGACATTTCTGCTGGTGCACGTGGTGACTCTGTCACACAGGATTCTGATCTGTCTTCTGTGGCGAGTTTCTCTGCAACTGTTGACGGTGCTAGTTCAGTGATACCTGACGAGGAGACCATGGTCTCCTTGTCGTCTGCTGTCACTCTTGAGGCGTCTGTATTTTTATACTGTACCAATGACCCAGACATAGCTGGTGCTAACTCTTAAAATTCTAGGGCCAAACACAAATTTTGCCCCCCAATCCCCAAAATTTGCATCTAAAACCAAAAGAAATCATGTCCTGAAGGTCCTCCATACTTTGCCCTCACTGCGCATGCGCAGTGTCAAGGACGTCCCGAAATTGGCGCCAATTATCATTCTTTGTTTGGCCCTTCATCAGTTAATATCTCACTGATCTTTGTGCTTGTAAATCTCAGTTTAAATGATGCCAGACATATAAATATTGGAGAAATGGTGATTCTAAGGAGGATATAGAAGGAGGAGAGGAAAAAGGAGTGACAGAAAATATTCAGGGCTGTAACTTAAAATTTTGTAATGAAATTATGTTAAGTTGCCTATTTTTGAGGCATGGGCCTGTTGTTGTCATTCTTGCTATGAAGTTGCACTGCTTATTCAGTGTTTCCTCTCCCCTTGTCCTTTAAGTTCCCCCTTGCTATTCTCCCATGCTTTTGGCATATTTTTGAGTAAGATTACTACTAAAATTTCTTGAGAGATTTAGCTTGGTAACAGAATGAATTCTGTTATTTTCCCCATGTTTACGTTCTCACCCATGGGTGTTTAGATGTAGTGTTCTGCATCTACCATCTGATGTTCTGCAGATTCTTCCCTGGAAGTCTCTGTTTAGCATCAGATAGTGTATATTTTGGTAACTGATCTCGGGCCAGGATTGTCAGTGCCTGGAGTCATGTTTTCTGGTGTTTATACACTTCTTGTTTACATTGGCAACAGTCACTTTTGAGGGGGGCTTTTTGCCTTTGTACTAGTTTATCTTATTACAAGATACATTATTATTATTCGTAAGTGTTGCATTAATTATTTAAAATAATTTTAAAATTTTTGTCCACACTCAGGCTTGGGATCCATTGGGGCTCAACGTTACTTTTCAGAAACTTGGGCTTTGCTGAAAAAATATTTTTTCAAAATTTATTTTTGATTTCAATTGTTTTTTCAATGTTAATGGATCATGTTATTATGTATCTTTGTTTTCAGGGGTTCGTGCGAGTACTAGGACTTATTGTTGTCTTTTCACAATGAAAGGATATTGCTCAAATTGTAATGAGAGGAAATCTTCCTCTGACTTTCATGATCATTGTATTAATTGTAGTCAGTGTACTCGCACTAACTCCTGTTCAGTATGTGAATATTGGGATGACAAACATTGGAAACGTGTGTCACGGCATGTTGTTAGCGGGGAAAGGGCTATGCCGGTCCTTTCTCCGCAGGGTCACTCTAGTTTATCAGTTTCTATTTCAGAGGAACAAGAACAGGGTGATGTTTCCATGTTATCTTCCAAAGGTGCGCTTCCGTCGTCACAATCAAATGAGGAGCTAGCGGCAAAAGTGCTCATGGAGATACGCCAGTTGCCTAAGAGGTCCCTAGTAGGATCGACGGCGCTGTCGTCCGCTAGCTCGCCCGGTGTAGTGTCCATTCACCGAATGGTTCGGCAGCCGGGTTCGTCCGTTGCGGTCCAGGAAGGAGTTTTGGGTGATGCGAGCACTATAAACATACAAGGTGCACACCCAGTGACGGCGGATAAGAGGAGAGATCGGTGGAAGCCTTGTAGTCCGGTTCCTAGCTCGTCCAGGTCCAGCCGGGCTGCGAGCGAGAGAGGCCCCTCTCTCGTACAACAACATCTGGGACCAGATGTTGTGGTACAAAATGTTTCGCAAGCGGAGCATACGTCCGTCGCTCGGGACGCTCCGTTATATAGGCAGTCCGGAGAGACTGTACACGCTTCCTCATCCTCTCAGCAGCGCACACGACCGCACCTTGGCTACGTGACCGCGGATATTCAGCCAGCTTCGCCGATCAGGGATTCAACGGCGACCAGGTCACGCCATCCGGTAGCCAGGGACAAGAGGCCAGTAGACTCCGAACGTTCGCATAAGAGAAGTATGTGGGAGTCAGTTGATGCGGAGCTTCCGGCGGCTAAGCAGCGAAAGACCGCTACTCCACAGGCCTCGATGACGGACGTGCTTGCTCAGATAGCACAAATTATCGCAGCATCCCAGCAAACGACAGAATCGTTGTCGGATCAGGAATTATCCGACGGCGCTGGGTCGGTACACTCCGCCGAAGCATCGGGTGCGGATGACCGGGGGCATCATGAGGTCCGACCGGATGGCAAAATGGATACTGAGGACTTGGAGCTATCCCTTTCGGAACAACATAAAGCTGCCGTAGATTTCATCCGGCACTACCTTCCTCAAGTTGTTCCGTCGGGCCAGACTGCTGCAATGCCAGATAAGAGACTGATAGCGTCATTGGACACTGAATTTTTTGAGCGGTTCAGAGACATCGTCCCTGAGTTTCCGTCACAGTCCAATAATGTCACAAGAACATTCGAATTATTGAACGACGCTATCTTTAAGCTTGCTTCCAAAACAGGCAAAGCTGGTTTCTTGTCCGCCAATGCTCTTAACCTGCCTTTCATCAATTCAAGGAATAAATTCGATACGGCAGGACAGGGCATACCGAGAGTTCCTCTGCGTCTAGACGACGAGGCGGAAAACTTGGAATTGTCATTACCGTCGTCTAGGTCCATTCCAACCGCGGCGTTGGAAACGACAATTACGTCTAACAGAGCCAGCTTAGACGTTTTATCATACGCAGACCACCTTACAAAGGCATTATCACTGCGTCTTCAAGGGAAAGAATTCCAGGATATACAATCCTCATTAAGACTTCTTTCAAGGGCAGTGGCTTATTCCTCGTATAACTCCGCCCTTTCAGTGGCAAACCTGGAGTTGGTTAGACGTGACGCAGCCCTAGCTACATCCACACGGGTGGATAGTAAGGTGAAGAACTCTCTCAGAGTCGCTTCGGTCTCCGGAGAGCTTCTCTTCGATGGCAAGCTTTCAGCAATCTATGATAAAATAACTAAGAAAGCTTCGGATTCTCTGCTTTTTAAATCCGCTTCCAAAAAGTTGGATTCAGCAGATAAGAGTAAGACAGGCACTTCTGGGACAAATACGCCCAAGAGAGGTTCCTTTGCGTCCTCTTGGTCTTATTCTAGAGACCGTCAAGGCAGCGACTCAGGTGCGGGACGTTCTTCGGGCCGAGACAACCGGTCTGACGTCCCGAGGTCGACGGGACGAGGTGCGGATCGTGGAGGAGGTGGTTTCTCCTCCCGCAGGCCTCGCAGGTCCAGGAGGTGATGGTTTGAACCTCTATCGTGTTCCGGTTGGCGGAAGCTTGTCGAGTTTTACAGAAGAGTGGGCGTCGATTACGGACGACCCTTGGGTGAGAGGGGTGATTTCGGAAGGACTAAGAATATCCTTCATACGAAAGCCTCCATTAACTCGCAGTCCAAAATGGACTCACCTTCTGTCAAATCTGCAGAAAAGAGACGCTCTTTTATCGGAAGTACAGTCTCTTTTGATGAAGAACGCGGTAGAGGTCGTAGAAGACCAGGAATCACCGGGGTTCTACAGCCATCTATTTCTGGTTCCGAAACCAGACGGCTCGTTCCGTCCACTCATAGATTTGAGCTGGATAAACAAGCTGATCGTCACTCTGAAGTTCTATATGGAGACGATTCGATCGGTCAGAACGAGTATTCAGGTGAACGATTATGCTACAAGCATAGATCTCAAAGATGCGTACTTTCACGTCATGGTACATCCGACATTCAGAAAGTATCTACGCTTCGCAGTCCTAGGAGTTGTATATCAATTCCAGACGATGTGCTTCGGATTGAACCTAGCGCCCTGGACTTTCACACGAGTAATGAACTCGGTAATTGACATCACCTGGACGACATTCTTCAGAGGTGCGGCAACGAGTTAATGCTTCAGAACGATGTGCAGAATCTGCTTCTATTGCTCCGACGTCTCGGTTTTGTTATAAACGAGGAGAAGTCGGATCTGGTGCCGTCCAAGTCATTCACTCATCTGGGAATGAGCTTCGAGACGCACAACAATCTTGTTCGTCTGCCGTTAACCAGAGAGAAGTTAATCAGTTGTTACGCTCGCTATTGTCTTCATGCAGACAAAGTCACAGCGAGGGAGTTCATGAGACTGATAGCTCTGTGCGGAGCCGGTGCGGATCTCATTCCGATGGGGCGGTTGCGCACTCGTCCTCTCCAAATTTTCTTGACTCAGAATTGGAGTGTGAAGATTCATTCGCTCGATATAGACGTTCTCTTGTCAGATCAAGTGAAACAAGAGATTCAGACTTGGGCAAACATTCAGTGGTTGACTCAGGGAGTTCTGCTGCAGTTGCCGGATCCGAGTTTTACGATTATGACGGATGCCAGTCAAACAGGTTGGGGTGCAACATTGATCCCAACGGATTCGAGGTGCCAGGGTCTTTGGGATCCACAGTTTCTAAGCAAGCACATAAACATCAAGGAAATGATATCAATTTGGCTTGCGTTGCGCCATTGGATGGACATTATTCACAAAGCTCATGTCCAAATCCTGTCCGACAATACGACATTAGTGGCGTATATCCGGAACCAGGGAGGCACTCATTCCGTTCCGTTATTCAATTTAATGGAAAGAATCCTTCTGTTTGCTCTAGAACACCAAGTTCTACTTTCGGTCCGTCATATACCGGGTCGTCTGAATGTACTAGCAGACTCCCTTTCACGGAAGGGTCGCTTGTTGCCGTCAGAGTGGACTCTCAACAAACAGGTATTCAATCAGATTTGTTACCAATGTGAACGGCCAATGATAGACTTATTTGCGACACATCTCAACAATCAGTTGCAGATGTATGTGTCACCATGTCTGGATCCACGAGCATATGCAGTAGACGCTCTGTCGATCTCATGGGACGGAATGATAGGATATGCGTATCCTCCAGCGCCGTTAATTCAGCAAGTGTTGCTAAAGATAAAACAATCTCAATGCAAGATTCTGTTGGTAGCATCTCTGTCTCCACAGAGACCGTGGATAAATCTACTCAGGTGTCTACTGTGGGACTTACCGCGAAAGCTTCCTCCACAGGAGGATCTTCTTTCGCAGGGGAAATCGCGTCAACTTCATCACAACCCGCAAGGTCTCAACCTTCATGTATTTCCGTTGTGCGGTCCTTCTTGCATGGCAAGCACTTTACAGGACGAGCAGTGGATGCGATTTCTAACTGTAGTAGGACCTCCTCTTCGCTAAACTATGCGGCTAAGTGGAAGGTTTTTCGTCATTGGTGTAGGGATCATTCTGTTGATATTTTTGATCCCTCCATTCCAGATATTGCAAACTTTCTAGTATACTTGTTTGACGAGATCAAACTGCAGCCTGTTACTATTAAGGGTTATAGGTCTATGTTATCTGATACCTATGCACACCATGATAGTTTACAAATTGGATCTAATGTCTCTTTATCTAAGTTAGTTAGAAACTTCTCGATAAATAGACCCAGAACTCTTAGATTAATTCCTAAGTGGAATTTAGCTTGGGTTCTTCTTAAACTGAAGGAAAAGCCATTTGAGCCTCTTGCGACAGTAGATTTCAAATTCTTGTCTTATAAGACAGCTTTTCTCTTAGCTTTCTCTTCTGCTAGAAGAGTCAGTGAGCTTCATGCACTATCGGTGGACGATTCTCACTATCATAGTGTCGGGAACACTATCACCTTCACTACTAATGTTGGATTTTTAGCTAAGAATCAGGCTCCTAATAAATATCCGGAACCTATTGTTATTAAGGCTCTGCCGTCTTCAGACGGGCGTAGGCCTTTACTCTGTCCTGTTAGAGCTTTACGTATTTATAAACAAAGATCTCAGTTTATCAGAAACGGACAAAAACGCTTTTTTCTGTCTCTGATGCCTAATAGAAAGGACATTTCTGTCCATTCTATTGCTAGATGGATTCAATTAACTATCCGTACTGCTTATGATAATCTATCTTCTACTCAGCAGCCTGTGCTTAAGATCTCGGCTCATGAAGTAAGAGCTCTTTCTACATCTTGGGCTTACGCAAATAGTGTTGCTATTACAGATTTAATGAAGGCTGCTTATTGGTCTCAGCCATCCACATTCACGAATTTTTATCTCAAAAATATTGAGTCCATTTCTGGAGACCTGCATTGTTTAGGTCCGTTATCTGTTGCTCAGAATGTCGTCCACTAAACAGTTGCAACTATAGTTATGCAGGCTTTCTGTTCCGGCAGTGACTCCGTCCTGCTGCCCTCTTCGCTCTGGGCTATTTGACCCAGGGCAAGGGGAAGGGGGGGGGGGGAAGGTGTTCCCTTAGGTCACCTGCTTTATAGTGAAAAGCAAGGGGATTCCTCCTCCAGAGTCAGTAATTCTGAGTCGTTACCGGGACAGTTTTAAAGTGTAATATTAATATTAAAAATTCATTCATGTCATATTTTTAAAGTGTAGCTCGGTGTGAAGCATTTGTATATGTCAAGTGTCAAACGGGCGTTAATATACAATCCTCGGACACTTTTAAAAGAATATAAAGAGTCTCAATTCTCTGGGCTAACTCTATTTATTGGCTTACTTTAAAAATAATTAGTATAAGGGGTTTTACTGGATGTTAATAGAGAACATGAATGTTATTGTGCTCAATTATGAAGGGTATTGTATCTTTCTAATTTATCATAAAATAAGAAAGATACATGTAAAGCCTAATACTCCTTTTCTCCTTGAGGGGTTGACTCTATTGATATAGTTGAGCTTATTGGATTTTCCTCTATGTCCTAGGCCCTCCAGCCTTTTTACTATTCAGCTAAGTCTGGGTCATTGGTACAGTATAAAAATGTTAAAAAATTTATAGTAATTTATATATTTTTTATACTTACCAATGACTCAGACGGGGATGGCCCTCACAGGAGTTGGGAACTCATACCTCCCCACTGAGTACATAGCGCTGACCAGGCACTGCTTGTAAGAATGATAATTGGCGCCAATTTCGGGATGTCCTTGACACTGCGCATGCGCTGTGAGGGCAAAGTATGGAGGACCTTCAGGGCATGATTTCTTTTGGTTTTAGATGCAAATTTGGGGGATTCGGGGGCAAAATTTGTGTTTGGCCCTAGAATTTTAAGAGTTAGCACCAGCTATGTCTGGGTCATTGGTAAATATAAAAAATATATAAATTACTATAAATTTTTTAACTTTCGTAGAGAGCTTCTCCGAGGTCAACTCGGCGACCCTCTCCGATCTGCCTCCTACACCGTCGACTGTTACTAAGGAAGTTGTTACTCCAGATCCTATTCTGTCTGATGGTGGCTCTTCCATCTCCTCTGGGGATGGTCTACAGTCTCGGAGGACCGAGGCTGTATCTGCTGGTGTGTCTGTGTGCTCTCAGCCTCCCCTAGCCTCGCAGCGGGGCTGTGCAGGTTTGCTGTCTGCTCCGTCTCATCTGGCTAGGTTTGCTCCTAGTCAGTTGAGCCAGTCGGTCGCTTCGGCAGCGATTCCTCGTCCCTCGAGTGAATCGTTTATTGTTCCTCCTTCCCCTGCTAGTGTGCCGCCTAGCGGGATGGTGTTGGGACATTGGCATCCAGGGCCTGCTGTTTGGCAGCGGTGAGTGACATCCCCTGTTAGCTGTCACTCTCAGAACCTTCCTTCGGTGATTCCTCTCTGTGTTCCGAGTCTGGGTGTCGATCGATGCTTGCCGTCGGTCTCAGAAGATAGGCAGTTTGGGCCGTCTGCCGCGCAGAGGCCAATGACAGGTTCCTGTCATTCTTGGGACAATCCTCCGGTGTCTTCTCACTGTGTCCTAGGTCCAGCTACCGATCGACGAGCGCCGTCGGTCTCTTTAGAGGATTTGCAGGCAGGACCTTCTGTTTCGCAGAGGTCACTGATGGCCCCTGGGCGTCACAATCGGGACTATCCTCCGGTGTCTTCTCACTGTATCCCTATTCTGTCTGCCGATCGACGTTCGACGTCGGTCTTTTCTGAGGATTTGGGTTCCTTTACCAGAAGGGTCCATTGGGAGGACGCTCCGTCGGGAGATGCTGCTGCGACGGATTCTCAGGGTGACCTGCGTCAGGCCGTTTTGGCGCTCACCCCGTTGCTTTCTGGCAACCCTCAAGTTGGCCTCCCTGTGCCTCCTGAGGCACAACCTCCTTTGGTCAGTCGCCGAGATGTCTCGCCTGGCCCCTTGGATACTGCACAGTATTCACAGGAGGTTTCTGCTGGTCAGCCCGAGTTGGGCTATGTCTCCTATGCTACGGAGGATGACGAGTATCTTGAAGGTGATGGGCCCCCCTCGTCAGTCTTGGGGCAGGCTTTGGATTTCGTCTTTGGCTTATTGCCGGACGTTCAACCTTCCGACCAGCCTTCTGTGACCGTCCGGCCGCGGTCCACTGTGGAGCGCCGTAACCCTGTTGAGCCTTCTCGCTCCGGGGCTTTGTGTCCTCTGCAATCGGCTCAGGTTGTTGAGTCCTTCCAGGGCTTAGACGCCAAAATGCGTACTAAGGCCCTCAAGGGTTCCTTCTTTTCTAGACCTGATGCTTTTCTGCCTCCATCGCGGTTTCGTGTTTACGATTCCGTCTCTCCACCAGTCTTCCAAGGGATGACTACTGTGGATGAGGATTCTTCTTCCCTCGGGTTGACTAAGCCTAAGTTAGCAGTTCTCCCGATGTCGGTAGTTGAGTCTATGGTGGGCCTGTCCCGAGAGATGCTGGGTATGTTATCTCTCGCAGACCATGTCGCCGCTGCTCTGGCTTTTCCACCAGGGGAGTTTGATGACGCTCAGGTGCCTTTTCGCGTTTTGTCACAGGCTCTTATGAACTTGACACACGCTCATGCCTGTAACACGGCTAATTTGGAGCTGGCACACCGGGATGTGGTGTTGGATTCTTTACCATCCCTTCCTTCTGAGCAACGTGCTGTTCTGAGGCCTGCCTCTTTGGTGGGACCTCAGTTGTTCCATGGTTCCGTGGAAGCTGTTCGTGGCGAAGTTCTTCGTCATTCGAAGGACCAGCTTTTGCTGCGACAGCTTGACCAACCTGCTTCTGCGGGTGGGGGTCGTTCCAGGCCCGCCAAGCGTGCTGCTGCATCTGCCTCGTTGGCGATGTCGGCTACGCCTTTGGCTCCGTCTGTTCCTTCTGCACATACGAAGTGCCGACGTGGCCAGGCTCGCTGGCAGCCTCAGACAGGAAAGTCTCAGGACTCTGTCACTTCCCGAGGTGGTTTCTCCTCTCGGGGGCCTCATCTAGGCCGCAAGTGAAGGTTCTCACCTCGATTCGCCTCCAGTCGGGGGAAGGCTGTCGCTGTTTTACGACCGTTGGACAGAGATAACGTCGGACTCTTGGGTCCTCGACGTCATTCAATCCGGTCTGCGACTGTCCTTCCATCGGCACCCCAGTTTATCTCGGGTGCCACTTCCGACTCAGGTCCCTTCCGATTCTCTGCTTCGGGACCTTCTGGTGCAGGAGATCAACAATCTCCTCTCCAAAGGGGCGATCGAGGTGGTCAGGAACACCCTTTCACTGGGGTTTTACTCGAGACTTTTCTTGGTGCCGAAGAAAAACGGCCAATATCGTCCTGTCATCGATCTGAGTATGCTGAACGAGTACATAATTGCTCCTCGTTTCAGTATGGAGACTTTCCGGTCGGTTCGACGTTCAGTTCATCAGGGCGATTTTGCGTCCAGTATCGACCTGAAGGATGCCTACTTCCATGTACCCATTCATCTGGCGTCACGGAAATACCTTCGGTTCTCGTTTCGGGATCGAGTTTATCAATTCAGAGCTCTCCCGTTCGGTTTGAACCTGGCCTTCACCCGACTGATGTCACATGTGCTTGCTTTCCACCGCACTCAGTCGGCAGTGACTTCGTCAGCCTACCTAGACGACATCCTCCAACGGCACCACGATTCTGCTGTTCTGGAGTTCGATGTCCGGCAGTTTCTTTGCCTGCTAGCGTCGCTGGGTTTCAGAGTCAATCGCGAGAAGTCGGATCTTCTTCCTTCTCAGCGATTCCGTCATTTGGGGATGGATTTCGACACTCTTCACAATGTAGTGTCGGTCCCCCAGGCTCGGGTGACGATTCTTTCCGCCTTGACTCGGAACCTGCTTCAATCTTCCTTGGTCTCGGCCAGGACTTTCCTTCGGATGCTGGGCCTTTGCGGTTCAGTGACAGATCTCATTCCACTCGGTCGCTTGTTTGTCCGACCTCTCCAACACTTCCTGTTGGTTGGATCATTGGCGTCCGAATGTAGATCCGCTGGACCTGGAACTCACTATTCCTTGGTCTCTGCTTTGTCACCTCCGCCCTTGGGCCGATATTCCCTGGCTGACACAGGGTGTTCCGTTGGATCTTCCTTTGGCTGATCGCATCCTTACTGCGGATGCCAGCGATCGGGGCTGGGATGCGATGTTGGATCCTCTCGGTCTGTCTACTCACAGAGAGTGGGACAGCGAGCAGGTGGGCCTTCATATCAACCAGAAGGAGCTCCTTGCTCTTCTGTTGAGTTTTCAGCTTTGGATCCCTCATCTGTCGGACCATATTGTCCTACTTCTTTCGGACAATTCGACAGTAGTGGCCTACATACAGAATCAAGGAGGCACACATTCGATTCCCATGTATCGGCTGTATCGGAATCTTCTTCTGTTGGCGCGGGATGTGAATGCTCGGGTGTCCATTCGACACATTTCCGGGCATCTCAACGTCCTAGCAGACTCCCTGTCCCGACGCGACAGTGTCCTTCCAACCGAATGGATGCTACATCGGTCGGTGTTTGAGGCGATTTGCGAGCAGTGGGGCTGTCCTCAGGTCGACCTTTTCGCTACTCGCTGGAATCATTAGGTAGAGACCTTTGTCTCCCCCTGTCCAGATCCTCTGGCATTTGCAGTAGACGCTCTGTCTCTGGACTGGACAGGTTGGATCGGCTATGCCTTTCCTCCTCTACCGATTCTTCCTCAAGTATTAGCGAAGATTCGTGTTGCAGTTGCAGGATCAATCTGATCGCACCCCTGTCTCCACAGAGGGTGTGGATCAATCTGCTGCGGCCTCTATTGGCCGATCGACCGATTCGTCTACCTCGACGTCGCGATCTTCTTTCACAGGGTCGTCCCAGGAAGTATCACAACAACCTGGCGAGCCTGTCCCTTCACGCCTGTCTTTTATCAGGTCCAGTCTCCGACGTAGAGGTTTTTCGAGACGATCAGTGGAGTGCATTTCTGCATCGCGGCGACATTCCACTGGCATGACTCATGCCGCCAAGTGGAAGGTTTTCTGCTGCTGGTGTGCAGATCACACTGTGAATTACCGTGATCCGTCAGTTGCTCAAATTGCGGATTTTCTGGTATATCTTTTTGACTCCAAGGGCCTCCAGCCTATTACGTTTAAGGGCTATCGGTCTATGCTGTCTGATACTTTCTCTTATGTGGGAAAGCGGTGCATCGATCGTAATCTTTTTCTCTCCAAACTCATTCGGCACTTTTCTTTGAAGAGGCCTCGAGTTCTTGCGTCTTACACCCAAGTGGAACTTGGCATGGGTGTTGCACTGTTTGGAGGGGGTGCCATTCGAGCCTTTATCTGAGCCCGACATGCTTTTTCTCACCTATAAGACGGCTTTTCTTCTAGCATTTGCTTCTGCTCGTCGAGTCAGTGAGCTTCATGTGCTATCTGTTGATTCTGCCTTCTTCCGAAATGAGGCTAACAGTGTCACCTTCACTACTGATTGCTCTTTTCTGGCTAAGAATCAACTTCCTGATTCGGTACCTCCTCCCATCTGCATTCGGGCTCTCCCTGCTGTAGATGGCCGGAGGCCTCTTCTTTGTCCTGTTTGTGCGATCAAGTCTTATATTACTTGCACTCATTTCATTAGGAGGGGTTGGAAGAGATTCTTTCTGTCTCTCATTCCAAAGAGGCAGTCTATCTCTTCCCATTCTATTTCCAGGTGGATCTGTCTTGCAATCAAGCTGGCTTATTCTCGCTTGTCTGCGTCGGATCTTGTTTCGAACCGGCTTAATGCTCATGAGGTTCGTGCCATTTCTACATCCTGGGCGTTCTCCAATTCTGTTTCGCTCCGGGATGTTATGAATGCGGCTTACTGGAGGAATGCTTCTACCTTCTCCTCCTTTTATCTCCGCCACCTTCAGCAGCAATCTGAGGACCTTTATTCTTTAGGCCCTCTCGTTGCTGCTCAGGCTGTTGTGCACCCTCATTAAAATTGTTTTTATCGCGGTTGTGCTTCGCTCAGCCTTGTTCTTTTCAGGTGCCTTCTCTCTATCCTCATTACAGGTTTCGTTATTGTTCTCTGCCATCCTTGCTTTTCTTTCTGTTACTCTTGTTGGTATTGGTTATGTGATTCACCTCCTCCTATTGTTTATTCAGCCAATTGTAAACAATTGTGAGTAGGTTGAAAAGAAATTAAAATTTTTTAGTAAATTTTGTTTCTTGACATACCTACCACAATTGTTTACCGGAGGCCCACCCTCCTTGGGGATATCTTTGATATCTATGCCTCCCCGCTAAATCACAAACTTCTCATTGGAGGAAATACGGAATTGACGTCATGGTTGTTGCGCATGCGCTCGGTAAACGCAAGAGGTGTGCAGAGAGAGTACCTGTAATTTCGAGCGCTGGTCTCGCTCGACCCTTTTTTCGATCTTTTTCGTGCTTTTGCACTCTAGTACTTTTCCAACTCGTTTGGAAAAGATTCTAAAAACTTGAGTTAGTTCCGAAGTAGGGCTTGCACTTATGTTACAGCCAATTGTAAACAATTGTGGTAGGTATGTTAAGAAACAAAATTTAGTAAAAAAATTTAATTTCCACTTTATTGTAGGCTGCACTTGTCACTTTCCACGTGTGGGCAATATTTCCATGGACGCAATAATAGATTCCAAACACTAATTACAGGAATAATCATCAAAAATTTGATTAATGAAACACCAGGTACAACCTGGTGCTTCATTAATTAATATTTTGCTGATGATGGTTTTTATTTCCTGGTAAATGCATGCGTGTGCATCACTGCCCACGCGTGGATTACGACCAGTCAACAGAGAATGTACTGTACATGTATGGTATTGTGAGCAGGGTCCACAGCTTATTCACATCTTTGCCTAAATACATGTTCTTACAAAAAAACTAACCATAGTTGCAAGTTCAGTGCACCTACCAGTGTTCAGAAACCATATATTTTTATACTGTACCAATGACCCAGACATAGCTGGTGCTAACTCTTAAAATATAGGGCCAAACACAAATTTTGCCCCCCAATCCCCAAAATTTGCATCTAAAACCAAAAGAAATCATGTCCTGAAGGTCCTCCATACTTTGCCCTCACTGCGCATGCGCAGTGTCAAGGACGTCCCGAAATTGGCGCCAATTATCATTCTTTGTTTGGCCCTTCATCAGTTCACATCTGACTGATATTTGTGCTTGTAAATCTCAGTTTAAATGATGTCAGACACATAAATATTAGAGAAATGGTGGATCTAAAGTGGATATAGAAGGAGGAGAGGAAAAATGAGTGACAGAAAATATTCAGGGCTGTAACTTAAAATTTTTTAATGAAATTATGTTAAGTTGCCTATTTTCGAGGCATGGGCCTGTTGTTGTCATTCTTGCTATTAAGTTTCACTGCTTGTTCAGTGTTTCCTCTCTCCTTTTCCTTTAAGTCCCCCCTTGCTATTCTCCCATGCTTTTGGCATATTTTTGAGTAATATTATTACTAAAATTTCTTGGGAGATTTGGCTAGGTAACAGAATGAATTCTGTTCTTTTCCCCATGTTTTCGTTCTCACCCATGGGTGTTTAGGCATAGTGTTCTGCATCTACCATCTGATGTTCTGCAGTTTCTTCCCTGGAAGTCTCTGTTTTGCATCAGATAGTGTATTATTGGTAACTGATTTCGGGCCAGGGTTATCAGTGCCTGGAGTCATGTTTCTGGTGTTTATACACTTCTTGTTTACATTGGCAACAGTCTCTGTGTGAGGGGGATTTTTTGTCTTTGTACTAGTTTAATTCACTACAAGATACATTATTATTATTCGTAAGTGTTGCATTAATTTTTTAAAATATGTTTGAAATTTTTGTCCATACTTAGGCTTGGGATCCATTGGGGCTCAACGTTACTTTTCAGAAACTTGGGCTTTGCTGAAAAAATATTTTTTCAAAATTTCTTTTGATTTCAGTTATTTTTTCTATGTTAATGGATCATGTTATTATGTATCTTTGTTTTCAGGGGTTCGTGCGAGTACTAGGACTTTTTGTATTCTTTTCACTATGAAAGGATATTGTTCAAATTGTAATAAGAGGAAATCTTCCTCTGACTTTCATAGCGGGGGAGGAATTCGTCACATACAGGTGAATTGTGCACTTGGTGATACCTTCTTGAAATTTGGCACACTGTTAGTGTAGGCTATGAGGTTCTCAAAAACGATCGGCTACAAGTTGACACCGACCGGTGGCGACCAGTAGCGGCACAATCCAAAATGGCCGCCAGCGGCTGAAGGGAACCTCCTTTTCGACGGTCTACCGACTATACATCCGATTGTAAGGGCGCGAAAGTGAACTCTGATCCACGCACGTGTTGGAAACAGACGTGGGAGATGATGTAGAATAAAACGAGATTCTCTATACGGACGCATCAATTTCTTGGAACTTGAAAAGAGCGTTGTTTCTCCGGGATCAGCGTCATTCAGGCAAACCTGAATGACGCTGATCCCGGAGAAACAACGCTCTTTATGAAGCAGTCTCTTTGCCATACAATCTCTTGTTTGGCGTAATTCCGCAAGCAATTCTGATTTGTCTGTCGAAATTAATTCGAGAACGCGATTGTTCACAAAAATCATTCACAGAATGAGTGAGAATCCTCTTCGTGTACGGACTAGTACTGACTGGGAACGTTGTTGCTTTTGCCAGCAAGACAGTTCCAAGAAATTGATGCGTCCGTATAGAGAATCTCGTTTTCATGACGCCTATAAAGCTATTGAGGAAGACATAACGCGCTTCCTAGATAATGGCGTTGAGCTTCCATATAATTTGACCATTGATTGTTTGATGAGAGAGAGTGATGAGTGTATGTCGATGTCACTGTTGACGAATAAGGCAATATATCATAAGACATGCCGTGACAGTATTCGGACTCACATCGTACAGCGCGTGCTACACAAGCGAGAGCGAAATGAGGCAGTGGCATCCTGCTCCACGCTGAGTCCTAAAAGAACACGGACAAGTTTTGAATCTGGCTGTGACAGGAAACTGCCCCAGTGTGTTTATTGTCACAAACGCGAAGGTGACAGCAGTGAGCCTATTTGCAGATCAATGTCTGATAACAATAAACTCAAAATTATGGCAAAGGAAGCCGAGAACTGGGTTGTTTTTTCTCGGGTCAATGCAGCATTTGATTCCGCTGCTAGTGATCTTTACTATCACAAAACCTGTTATTGTAAGCTTGCCAATGAAGCACGAGCGGCTAAATCTAAAAAGTCGAAGAACGCCGAACATTCCGCGTCAGGCCTGCCCTATGACCCTCTCGTTATGGCAGAGCTCATAACATTTGTTGAACACAACGATTCCGCGATGAAGCTTGTCGATCTCAAGAATCTGTACAGTCGGAGGTTGAAGCAAGTCGGTTCTGATTGGCTTAGTGAAGAAATACATTCCACTCGATTCAAAGAACATTTGTTGCAGAAATTGGGCGATGGCTGGGACGCCTTCACACAGGGTAGAGATGTGTTTATTTCAAGTAGGTTTCGAGTTGGCTCCTTGTTGTCCGAATCTTTAACTCGTATAGTGTCTGAGGAAGAGGCAAAAAAGATAGTTGATGTGGGTCTTCTTCTGCGTAAACACATACTCATATCTCAAGCTCCTTTCACGGGATCATTTTCATCTTATTGCTTGAGCGAGCCTGTACCCAACTCACTCCTGACTCTTCTTAGAGTTCTACTTGAGGGCACATGTAGTATACAGAACTTAGGCGATGATGAGACTGTTAATGCCAAGACTCGAGTGGCTTGTACTATTTCACAGATGTTGATCAGCAATTCAGCGAAACGCTCCGAACATGCACAAAATGTTCACCAGAGACGTGACAGAGAAACTCCAATGCCTCTTTATGTGGGTTTGAAGTTGCATGCCCATGATCGTATGAAAAATCTTATCAGAGATTTTCATCAAATGGGACTCTCTGTCTCTTATGATCGCGTAATGGATGTTCGCAGGAGTTTCGCGAGAGCTGTTTCACTGCGGTTCAAGAACGAAGGTGTTGTAGTCCCAGCTAACTGCAAACGTAATGTTTTCTCGATAGGAACCACTGATAACATTGATGTATCTGGTAGATCTGATATGCATGGTACGTCCATCACACTCATTGGTCAACTGAGCAGGGACAATGTGGGTACTGATCCCCCACCACTGAGTTTAGATGTTCCAGAAGACACACAAATTGAACTCCCAGACGACTATGCATTTGTTCCTTTCGTTGAAGACTTTGGTGGGGACATCAGGCTTGAATCTCCAGATGAATGTAATGTACGGCCCAATGAATATGCAGATTTGAACGTGGGAGAGAATGACTGGTTGTCTCATGTGTCACAGATCAGCAATAAAGGGAAGGTTGATGGCAGCTGGCAGCTTGATGAAGTCCCTGTGACCTTTTCAGGCTTCTTTTCAAAACATGAAGATCAAGACAATGTCAAACCTCGTGCAGTTATTGGGGTATTCCCTGTTTTCAGTGAGCAGAAAGCGGACTCACTCAGTATGCAGAAGCATGCTATGTATGTGGTCAGGGAAGCTACTGCTTTCGTAAACCCCGGCCAGATACCTGTCATTGAAGGTGACTGTCCGTTGTATGCCAGGCAGAAAAAATGTCAATGGCTGTTCCCAGAGGAGATAGGTGAGGATCGAATGGTGTGTATGATTGGATTCCTGCATCTTGAAATGTGCACCCAAGAAGCTGGTGGTAAGCTTATGGGTGGTTCTGGTTGGGAGCGAATGTTTCACCTCGCAAAGATATTCACACCCGGTGTAGCATCATCCCTACTTGGTGGGAAACATGTCAAGAGGACGCGACAGGCATATCTTCTCACTCTAGCTTGGCTTGAGATCCTCAGAAAGAATGCTTATGAGATTTACTGTCAGCAGACTGGGCCCCATGAGTCATTTGAAATGTGGGAACAGAGGATTCTTTCACAATCTCCAACTGCGCGCTATTGGGGTGAAATCGTTCGGAACTTTCTCTTGACAAGCTGTCAATTCGTTCGGAACCAACGAATCGGTAACTGGCCTGGTACACTGTGTTCTATCGATGAGTTGTGCAGTTACTTTTTTGCCCTAGGACATACAAATTATTGTCGGTGGGTCCCCGTATTTCTGAGAGACATGTCTCAGCTACCCAGGCGGCATCCTTCAATCCACAACAAATTCATGGAAGGCCATTTTGTGGTCCAGCGTAGTGAGAGGAAGTTCAGTATGATGGGTTTAGATCAGAGCCAAGAACATAGTATCCAACTACTCAAAGAAGACAGTGGTCCAAAAGGTC
This sequence comes from Pictodentalium vernedei, assembly GCA_031216915.1. NCBI lineage: Eukaryota > Metazoa > Mollusca > Scaphopoda > Dentaliida > Dentaliidae > Pictodentalium > Pictodentalium vernedei. The sequence continues at coordinate 391,419,798 of CM062290.1, read as the reverse complement.
TCTATGGCCAGGCTGAAGAGAAAGTCGTTATTGAGCTTTCAAGGTCAGAAGTTCTGCGTGTTATAGATGAGTATGAATATGCAAGTTTCCACACAACATCATCAGATAACACGGAACACCCGGAAAGTTCGGTATCAGAGCAGAAAAAATTTCTGAATCAATTGAAATCTCTCCTCGATCTGGTGAATCAGGGACTCATTATCAACCCTTATGATGAAACTAGTGGTCAGCTGGTGACATTAGATACTGGTGAATATATGGACCCCGAAGTTAGTAAGAGTTTACGGTCATTACCCGAAAGGGGCAAGCATTTATATTCCACTTTCTTGAAGGAAAGGCTTGTGGAATGCACCGTACCCCTGAATGATGTTATTCCCAAGGCAAATATATATACCTTCCTTAACCCACCCCCAGCCAACCTGGACAAAGGCCGAGACAAACTCATGTCAAGTAAAGCAACTGCCGCAATAGTTACCCAGATGTTCGTTTCACTGCAAGCCCGGCCTGATTCAAACATGGATGAGTTTTTCATGCACGAGAATGCACGTGATCCGCCAGCATTATCCGATAGAGGTAAGCTACGGAGTGGGACAAAATCTCAAATTCTCAATTGTTTACCAGCTATTCCTGCACAAGGGAAGAATTCAGCAGCTAGACAAGCTTCAGTTGTCATCTTGGATATGCCTGGTGTAGTCCATGTAATCAAACCACAGAAAGCGGATCTGTTTGGAGAATATGCTCGATTGCAATTATTGCCATACATCGAATCTCTGATTAACACGAACACCACAAGGGTTGATGCGATCTATGACTGTTACCCCGAAGGCAGTTTGAAGAATCAGACGCGAGCAAAACGCCTCGGTGAGACAGCAGTTAGGTTGATACGGGTGTCCGAGAACGTCCCTTTACCTAAAGGGAAGAATTGGCAGGCATTCTTGAAAGTTAGTGAGAATAAAGACGAATTTTTCAAGTTCCTGTCTGCTGAACTGCTGAAATTAACATCAACATCCGAGTACCAGTTGTTAACGACATCAGGAGAATATGTACTATGCAATAAGGATGTTAGCTTATGTGACATATCTCCATCGAACCACGAGGAAGCAGACACGCGCATGATGCTTCATCTCAACCATGCAGTCTCACAAGGTCACAAAATAGCTTTTCTTCGCACGGTTGATTCTGATGTCGTCATTCTGTCTTTGCACCATTTCGCAACATTCCGTGACCTTGGACTCAGTGAGCTGTGGATTGGGTTTGGAATTGGAAAGGCATATAAAGATATGCCAATTCATGAGATAGCTTCACAACTTGGACCTGATTACTGTAAGGCCCTGACTTTCTTCCACGCCTTCACAGGTTGTGATGTAACATCCAGCATGCTCGGCATTGGGAAGAAGACAGGATGGAATGCATGGATGAATTTTCCCGCATCAACTGAAATGATGATAGAATTGACTGAGAATCCGCAAGTCTTTTCAGAGGATTCCCCTCATATGCAGCATATCGAAAAACTCACCATACAGATGTACAGTAACAGTTGTGTCAGTACACGTGTCAATGATGCGAGACGGCATATGTTCACACATGGCCTTAAGTCTATGGAAAACATCCCGCCCACCAAAGCAGCTCTGTATCAACATGTAAAAAGGGTAATTCTTGTGTCATCTTTCATTTGGCATCGTGCTCTGCAGAAACACTTATGTGTGCCAGACCCATCACAGTACGGATGGGAGTGGAATCCACGTCTCAATATTCTGGTCCCATTTTGGACTCACCTAGGAGACGCAAGTGCTGCATGTGCACTGATGCTCCACTGTAGTTGTGCCAAGGCCTGCAAGGGCAATTGCAAATGCTTGAAAGCTGGATTAAGGTGCACACCTTTGTGTAAGTGTGAAGGTGGCTGTTGTAACAATATTGAGTAGTATACTGTCATGTTAGGACCAGTCATCTCCTATTCTGGTATTTTTTTTTCCATTTTCGGCCAGTTAACACATGTCATGTTTCTAGTTGAGTTGATTTTGCTAACAAATGTTCATCCCATGTGGCTTGCTACATTGTCCGGGGTATAGGAATACAGTTTTAGATTTCGGAAAATAGTCTGTTATTTACTGCACAAGACGGTGTTAATTCATGCATAGCATGATACAATATCCCCAACTATTTTGCCTCTGTACAACAGTTGATACCTTCGTTCACCCGTGTGTTCATCTATGGTATCCTTGTCTTTCTCTGGCCATAGGCCACATGTGACTAGTCAGTTCCTACTCCATAGCAAATCAACTTGGAAATCCTTCATCTTGTAGCGCACTCATGTCTCAATGAATCCATACCTGAGTTGATCTAATAAATCTAACGTAAGGTATCAAATTGCCATACCGGATCATATTTCGATAAGTTATTCGCTAAAACATTTCGACCACTCATCGACATCAAAGGTCATGTTTTGGCTCCCAGTGGTGGCTATATCTCTATATCCCTGGTAAAGTAGCATACCATGAGGGATGGGCATTAAGTGTCGGCAACATTAATCCTGACTTGGAACACACCACATCTTAACTGGCCGAAAATGAAGAATACTACTTGTAGTCAAAAAATATTCCTGTACCTCGAATGACTGCAAACATACACTCACCCCTTCTAGTCCCATTTTGCCAATGTTCTATACTGGCAAGATAACATTGTATAATTAACAACGGGAACTAATGCATCCCGAGTTCATTCCAGCACTGCCCTTGCTGGCAGACGTGTCGCTATGGTGTTGAGATTGAACCAGAACTCCTCTAGAAATTTGATAGTTTTATTTTCTTAGAAAATAAATCTATCGAAAATGCCGGAAGTTGAGAATAGACTGTCACTTTAATTGGATTATCAAATGTCCAAGTATCCCCACTGCTGCATACTATCGAGTACCCTTGTTCATGTGTTGACAGGAATCTCTCATACCATGTTCATTTGACCATTGCATTCCCGAGAAACATTCAACACTAATTTATCTACGGACGGACGATCATACTGACAGTCAGACACACAGACGCACACATCGACGGAAATTCTGATCCCATTATCCATTAATCTTCCCCCCAACTTGTTCCAAGGGCTTCACTCCATCATTCACATCAATTACAGCACATGTATGGTGTTAGGTTTGGAGCTTCAGTTGTGCGATCGGCGAAAATAGCTTTTTTTCGATCCGCTTGGCGGCCATTTTGGATTTCGCTGCTAGTGGTGGCTAGAGGATGGTGCCAACTTGTAGCCGATCGATTTTGAAATCTCTGATGCCTACCCTTACATCATGCCAAATTTCAGGAAGGTATCACCAAGTGCACAATTCTAGCGAATTCCTCCCCCGCTATCATGATCATTGTATTAATTGTAGTCAGTGTACTCGCACTAACTCCTGTTCAGTATGTGAATATTGGGATGACAACATTGGAAACGTGTGTCACGGTATGTTGTTAGCGGGGAGAGGGCCATGCCGGTCCTTTCTCCGCAGGGTCACTCTAGTTTATCAATCTCTATTTAAGAGGAACAAGAACAGGGTGATGTCTTCCAATAGTGTGCCTCCGTTGTCACAATTAAATGAAGAGCTAGTGGCAAAAGTGCTCATGGAGATACGCCAATTGCCTAAGAGGTCCCTAGTAGGATCGACGACGTTGACGTCCGCTAGCTCGCCCGGTGTAGCGTCCATTCATCGAATGGTTCGGCAGCCGGGTTCGTCCGTTGTGGTCCAGGAAGGAGATTTGGGTGATGCGAGCACTATAAATATTCAAGGTGCACACCCAGTGACGGCGGATAAGAGGAGAGAACGGAGGAAGCCTAGTAGTCCGGTTCCTAGCTCGTCCAGGTCCATCCGGGCTGCGAGCAAGAGAGGCCCCTCTCTCGTACAACAACATCTGGGACCAGATGTTGTGGTACAAAATGTGTCGCATTCGGAGCATAAGTCCGCCACTCGGGATGCTCCGTTATATAGACAGTCCGGAGAGACTGTTCAAAAGGCTTCCTCATCCTCTCAGCAGCGCATACGACCGCACCTTGGCTACATGACCGAGGATATCCAGCCAGCTTCGCCAATCACAGATTCCACGGCGACCAGGTCACGCCATCCGGTAGCCAGAGATAAGAGGCCTGTAGACTCCGGATGTTCGCATAAGAGAAATATGCAGAAGTCAGTTTACACAGAGCTTCCAGCGGCTAAGCAGCGTAAGACCGCTACTCCACAGGCCTCAGTGACGGACGTGCTATCCCAAATAGCACAAATTATCGCAGCATCCCAGCAAACGACGGAACCTATGTCGGATCAAGAATTATCCGACGACGCTGGGTCGGTACACTCCGCCGAAGCATCGGGTACGGATGACCGAGAACATCATGAGGTCCGACAGGATGGCGAAAGGGATACCGAGGATTTGGAGCTATCCCTTTCGGAACAACATAAAGCCGCCGTAGATTTCATCCGGCATTACCTGCCACAAGTTGTTCCGTCGGGCCAGACTGCTGCGATGCCAGATAAGAGACTGATAGTGTCATTGGACACAGAATTCTTTGAGCGGTTCAGAGACATCGTCCCTGAGTTTCCGACACAGTCCAATAATGTTACTAGAACTTTCGAATTATTGAACGACGCTATCTATAAGCTTGCTTCCAAAACAGGCAAAGCTAGTTTCTTGTCTGCTAATGCTCTCAATCTGCCTTTCATCAATTCAAGGAATAAATTCGAAACGGCAGGACAGGGCATACCGAGAGTTCCTCTGCATCTAGACGACGAGGCGGAAGACTTGGAATTGTCGTTACCGTCGTCTATGTCTATTCCAACCGCGACGTTGGAAACGGCAATAACGTCTAACAGAGCAAGTTTAGACGCTTTATCATACGCAGACCACCTTACTAAGGCGTTATCATTGTGTCTTCAAGGGAAAGAATTCCAGGATATACAATCCTCATTAAGACTTCTTTCAAGGGCAGTAGCTTATTCCACATATAACTCCGCCCTTTCAGTGGCAAACCTGGAGTTGGTTCGACGTGACGCAGCCCTAGCTACATCCACGCGTGTGGACAGTAAGGTGAAGAACTCTCTCAGAGTCGCTTCGGTCTCCGGAGAGCTTCTCTTCGACGGCAAGCTTTCAGCAATCTATGATAAGATAACTAAGAAAGCTTCGGATTCTCTGCTTTTTAAATCCGCTTCCAAAAAGGCGGATACAGCAGATAAGAGTAAGACAGGCACTTCTGGGACAAGTACGCCCAAGAGAAGTTCCTATAGAGGTTCTTATTCGTCCTCTAGGTCTTATTCTAGAGACCGTCAAGGCAGCGACTCACGTACGGGACGTTATTCGGGCCGAGACAACTGGTCTGACGTCCCAAGGTCAACGGGACGAGGTGCGGGTCGTGGAGGACGTAGTTTCTCCTTCAACAGGCCTCGCAGTTCCAGGAGGTGATGGTTTGAACCTCTATCGTGTTCCGGTGGGCGGGAGGTTATCGAGTTTTACGGACGACCCCTGGGTCTGAGGGGTAATTTCAGAAGGACTAAGAATATTCTTCAAACGAAAGCCTCCATTAACTCGAAGTCCAAAATGGACTCAGCTTCCGTCAAATCTGCAGAAAAGAGATGCTCTTTTATCGGAAGTACAGTCTCTTCTGGTGAAGAACGCGGTAGAGGTCGTAGAAGACCAGGAATCACCGGGTTTCTACAGCCATCTGTTTCTGGTTCCGAAACCAGACGGCTCGTTCCGTCCAGTCATAGATCTGAGCTGGATAAACAAGCTGATCGTCGCTCCGAAGTTCTATATGGAGACGATTCGATCGGTCAGAGCGAGTATTCGGGTGAATGACTATGCTACAAGCATAGATCTCAAGATGCGTACTTTCACGTCATAATACGTCCGACATTCCGAAAGTATCTACGCTTCGCAGTCCTAGGAGTTGTATATCAATTCCGGGCAGTGTGCTTCGGATTGAACCTAGCACCCTGGGCTTTCACTCGAATAATGAACTCGGTAATGATACATTTCCGAGCTCATTCGTCTGCGGTAACGTCGGCCTACCTGGACGACATTCTTCAGAGGTACGGCAACGAGTTAACGCTTCAGAACGATGTGCAGAATCGGCTTCTATTACTCCGACCTCTCGGGTTTTATTATAAACGAGGAGAAGTCGGATCTGGTGCCGTCCAAATCATTCACTCATCTGGGAATGAGCTTCGAGACGCACAGCAATCTCGTTCGTCTGCCGTTAACCAGAGCAAAGTTAATCAGTTATTACGCTCGCTATTGTCTTCATGCAGACAAAGTCACAGCGAGGGAGTTCATGAGACTGATAGCTCTGTGCGGAGCCGCTGCGGATCTCATTCCGATGGGGCGGTTGCGCACTCGTCCTCTCCAAATTTCCTTGACTCAGAATTGGAGTGTAAAGATTCATTCGCTCGATATAGACGTTCTCTTGTCAAATCAAGTGAAACAAGAGATTCAGACTTGGGCAAACATTCAGTGGTTGACTCAGGGAGTTCCACTGCTGTTGCCGGATCCGGGTTTTACGATTATGACGGATGCCAGTCAAACAGGTTGGGGTGCAACATTGATCCCAATGGATACGAAGTGCCAGGGTCTTTGGGATTCGCAATTTCTAAGCAAGCACATAAACATCAAGGAAATGATGTCAATTTGGCTTGCATTACGTCATTGGATGAACATTATTCAGAAAGCACATGTCCAAATCCTGTCCGACAATTCGACAGTAGTGGCGTATATCTGGAACCAGGGAGGCACTCATTCCGTTCCGTTATTCAATTTAACGGAAAGAATCCTTCTGTTTGTTCTAGAACACCAAGTTCTACTTTCGGTCCGTCATATTCCGGGTCGTCTGAATGTTTTAGCAGACTCCCTTTCACGGAAGGGTCGCTTGTTGCCGTCGGAATGGACTCTCAACAAACAGGTATTCAATCAGATTTGCTACCAATGGGAACGGCCAATGATAGACTTATTTGCGACACATCTCAACAATCAGTTGCAGATGTATGTGTCACCATGTCCGGATCCCTGAGCATATGCAGTAGACGCTCTATCGATCTCGTGGGACGGAATGATAGGATATGCGTATCCTCCAGCGCCGTTAATTCAGCAAATATTGCTAAAGATAAAACAATCTCAGTGCAAAATTCTGTTGGTAGCATCTCTGTCTCCACAGAGACCGTGGATAGATCTACTCAGGTGTCTGCTGTGGGACTTATCGCGAAAACTTCCTCCACGAGAGGATCTTCTTTCTCAGGGGAAATCGCGTCAACTTCATCACAACCCGCAAGGTCTCAACCTTCACGTATTTCCGTTGTGCGGTCCTTCTTGCACGGCAAGAATTTTACAGGACGAGCAGTGGACGCGATTTCTAACTGTAGGAGGACCTCCTCTTCGCTAAACTATGCGGCTAAGTGGAAGTTCTTTCGTCGTTGGTGTAGGGATCATTCTGTTGATATTTTTTATCCCTCCATACCAGACATTGCAAACTTTCTAGTATACTTGTTTGACGAGATCAAACTGCAGCCTGTTACTATTAAAGGTTATAGGTCTATGTTATCTGATACCTATGCACACCATGATAGTTTACAAATTGGATCTAATGTCTCTTTATCTAAATTAGTTAGAAACTTCTCGATAAATAGACCCAGAACTCTTAGATTAATTCCTAAATGGAATTTAGCTTGGGTTCTTCTTAAACTGAAAGAAAAGCCATTTGAGCCTCTTGGGACAGTAGATTTCAAATTCTTGTTTTATAAGACAGCATTTCTCTTAGCTTTCTCTTCTGCTAGAAGAGTCAGTGAGCTTCAAGCACTATCGGTGGATGATTCTCACTATCGTAGTGTCGGGAACACTATTACCTTTACCACTAATGTTGGATTTTTAGCTAAGAATCAGGCTCCTAATAAATATCCGGAACCTATTGTTATTAAGGCCCTTCCGTCTTCAGACAGGCGTAGGCCTTTACTCTGTCCTGTTAGAGCCTTACGTATTTATAAACAAAGATCTCAGTTTATCAGAAAGGGACGAAAACGCTTCTTTCTGTCTCTGATGCCTAATAGAAAGGGCATTTCGGTCCATTCTATTGCTAGATGGATTCAATTAACTATCCGTACTGCTTATGATAATCTATCTTCATCTCAGCAGTCTGTGCTTAAGATTTCGGCTCATGAAGTAAGAGCTCTTTCTACATCTTGGGCTTACGCAAATAGTGTTGCTATTACAGATTTAATGAAGGCTGCATATTGGTCTCAACCATCCACATTCACGAATTTTTTATCTCAGAAATATTGAGTCCATTTCTGGAGACCTGCATTGTTTAGGTCCGTTATCTGTTGCTCAGAATGTCGTCCAACCTCGAGGGGTTGACTCTATTTATATAGTTGAGCTTATTGGATTTTCCTCTATGTCCTAGGCCCTCCAGCCTTTTTACTATTCAGCTATGTCTGGGTCATTGGTACAGTATAAAAATGTTAAAAAATTTATAGTAATTTATATATTTTTTATACTTACCAATGACCCAGATGGGGATGGCCCTCCCAGGAGTTGGGAACTCATACCTCCCCGCTGAGTACATAGCGCTGACCAGGCACTGCTTGTAAGAATGATAATTGGTGCCAATTTCGGGACGTCCTTGACACTGTGCATGCGCAGTGAGGGCAAAGTATGGAGGACCTTCAGGACATGATTTCTTTTGGTTTTAGATGCAAATTTTGGGGATTGGGGGGCAAAATTTGTGTTTGGCCCTAGAATTTTAAGAGTTAGCACCAGCTATGTCTGGGTCATTGGTAAGTATAAAAAATATATAAATTACTATAAATTTTTTAACTTTTCCAGAAACCTATAAACATTTCTATGGCGAGTAGATACAATACAGCACATACACTGTATATGTTCATATTCTATTTTTTCTTTACAGTTGGGAAAACGATGCAATTTTACTGGACACTGTGAAGTCAGAAAGTTGGATTATGAGAATTATCCATCACATGTCCGTTATCTGGAAAATTTTAGCTATCGGCCCCTCTGTATACAGGTAATTTTTACACTTTCTTCTTAAATATATATGGTTGAAACTAAAAGTGCTGTCACACTTAGTGCAGAACATGTTCGTTAGTTAATGCACTCCTTATTGCAAAAGAATGAAGTAGTCAAATGGAAATACACCAAAATGTCTTTGCTATGCAATGTGAAATATAATTCACCATTAGCGAGGACAGTTATTTATATATTAGTGTTTAAGGTCACATACTTATGCATAATGGTTAATTGTGACCGTGATAGTTTTACGGGTTGAGGAAGCCGGAGTACCCGGAGAGAACGACCGAGCATCGACGACGGCGAGCAACTGCCAGCTCCTCAACATTCTAACTCTGTTCAAGCTCCGCTCAAGCAGGGTTACAGCGGTTGAAGACATTTGCACCATCGATGTGCAGGAAGCCTTAGTACACGGCATCATCGTGCCCCCATGAAGGCAACTGGGATAAACTACCTTGCCCAAGAACACAACGCAGGTCGTCCCGGATGGGGATCGAACTCGTGACCTCTAGCATAGAAATCCAACAGTCTACCTCTGAGCCACTGCGCTCCCAGCGAGGTCAGTAGTGAAGTCACAAACAGCACTCATGAAACAAATAAAAATATTGAGTTTACAGTATGTACAGGGTGGATTACTACTACTAAATTGTTGTAGGGTAGATTTTTCACTTGGCAATATTATTGACAGTTTATGAGGACAAGACACAAAATGCATTTGCAAACTTTCATCACATGGCCCACCGGGTTGCACCCGGTGGTCCATGTGATGAAAGTTTGCAGGTATTTCTTGTGCTATTATGAAAAATAAAAAAAATACTTTTTGAGTGGCAGGACCATATCCAGGGATAATTTGGGTGAGGACACCTGTCCATGTATGCCACAGGCATAACCGAAGGGCATAGGCGGTATAGACCGAAACTGAAAGTAGGATTACCGCACTGAAAGACACAAAGTTTAAATTTCCGCAATGCCTCCAAATGCTTTCTACATGCCTGCTCCGTGCTTCTTTTTTTTTTGTCAGAATGCAATTGCCTCAAGTATACTTTTAGTCAGCTAAAGTATCCTAGTTTGGATTCAAGAGATTAGCTTTGTGTTGGTTTTAGTCAAGTATAATTTCTGCTGAATTTTGAACATTTTAGCTGACTATAGGATGGAGATTATACACGAATACAATGAGTTTGGGTGCCTAAACCGGTATACCAGTGTACTGCAATATCCTCTGCCCCCACCTGGGGTGGAGATAAACCTGTTTTACCTAGTTTATCTCTCAAACCTACAATTTTTTCACCTCATTACCAGTGCTTGAAAGTTAGATTCCTTTTGTCATTCGTTGTGATTCAGTGATTCAATTCAAACAATTGGGGAGGTAAGATACACAGGTCTTCATCCCCAAAATATCCTGCATCAGTCTTGAAACGATACTATATTGAGGAAAAGCATTCAGAAACATTGATTTGAGAAACAATATTTCTTGTCCTTCAAGTCCCAGGTGGGGAAGATACTCTTGTCATGTTATCTGTCACCTCCACCCTACTAAAATGTTGAGTTCAAAAATATTTTACATGGATTATATTTTAAGAAAATATTTCAGAAATACTGATTCACTCAAAGACTAAAACAGTTTTACTCGGAAGATTTTCAGCCTTTTTGTCAGCCCTGAGTGATGAAAATTTATTTTCTGCTATCACAGAGAGCTTTCAAAGAGACTCTTGAAAAAAAATGTCACATTACATGGAGAGGCAAACAAATTTTAGGTGGGGGGAAGATAATCAGGGTGGGGAGGGGAAGAGGGAGATAAACAGTTACACCGGTACCAAAAACATATTGGGTGGAGAATATATGATGCTGTGATTCTGTAGTAATCCACTCCCTTCATTCTGTATATGCAGTCAAATTTTAATATAACAATAACATGATTTTGGAGGGCATTATGGTTCATTAGCGGCCCTGCAGCAATCATGAACAGCCCAAGGGTTTATTAAAGGCCCAAGACGAAGTCGAGGGCTGTTAATAAGCCCAAGGGCTGTTCATCATTGCTGCAGGGCCGCTAATGAATCATGATGCCTGACAACAATCATGTTAAATTACTATTATTACCAGGCCGTTGTAACGAACGAACGATGATTTTATCAGTATACTTAGAGTGCGAGCGATTCACAGTGCAATGAAACTTGTTTCCATCTGATAGTGCTTCATTTCAGCACAGAAATAATCACTAAAGTCGGTTCGATATTTCTGTTTCGATTGTGTGTTCGACTTAAGTTTAGAAATACAAAGGGATGTCATCCGAATGGGAGTAATTCATTGGACCATGGAATCTAAAAATAGCCAGGCCACGGGCTGCTATTTGCTATTTATACCATTATCGCCCACGGCCCGGCTCCGTCGAATGACGTCACTGAAATTATGGAGTTTTAACAGGCCTCCAAACTTATGTTAATCGACTAGTAACTTATAGATTGAGTGGTAATAATATCTATTTACATCATTACACATACATGTAATCACAGTAGAGGTTAGGAATGACATTAATGATCTCTATTTACTAGTATAGAATTGTACAGATTTGGACACACCATTTTTCTCCAGGAAATGAGTTGGGCAAATGGTACAGTTTGATAGGACAAATCTGCACCTACAGTACAATCACCGTGGATTGGTCGTAATCCACACGTGGGCAGTTATGTCCACGCATGTGTTTACCAGGTAGTACAAATCATCATCATCCAAATTTTAATTAATGAAGCACCGGGTTGTACCCGGTGCCTCATTAATTAAATTTTTGATGATTATTCCTGTAATTAGTGTTTGGAATCTAATATTATTGCGTCTGTGGGAATTTTGCCCAGGCGAGGAAAGTGGCCAGTCCACGGCGACTATACTGTACTCAGCACAATATTACTTCAAAATAGTGCACAATACTGTCACAGGACTTCTAGTTTCATCTGTAGAAATGAAGCGTGCACAATAAAAAGAAGATAGAAATGATGAATCAGAATAATTTAATTCCATTAAGAATTGATGTTAATGACTGCTCATTTAACCCTTTCCCTGATAATTGAATAGCCACTTTGCCAATAATAATTATTCAATTAAGTTTAACAGGAATATTCAGTTAACAGGGATTGTGTCACTTTCCTGTATTCTAGACATAAACTTTGCATTTATTCAATTATATCTCATTTGACAGAGCTCCATGAGCTCTGTCAAACAAGATATAATAGATTAAATGCCTGTATTGGATGTACTGAGGACAAATAGGTCTATAATCGAAGGAACACTGGGGAGAGTCAGGGTAATTTCTCGACCAGTTACAAGATTTTTTTATCCAATTAACAGGAGTTTACTCTACAACCTACTTTTAATTGACAGGTCAAATTTCTACTGGAGGTATGGTAAATGGTTTTGTGTTGGAAAATTATATTCAATTAACAGGGTTATCCAGTTAAGAGATATCCAATGAAGTGGTCTCCACTGTATCTACTGGTGTTCAACCGGTTACCAAAAATGGTCGCTGACCGATTACCAGTTATTTGAGCTCACACTCAGCCGATTTCAATGCCGATTCCGATTGTAATACTATGCACTACTAGACAAAACGAGGCTCAAAAGAACTACATTAAATTGAACATATCTCAGAGTATTAAACGTCATTGACTCAGGTCACAGTAAAATGACCAGACACACACACTTGTGTGGTATATGCCGCTCTCAGAGCCACGTGTACCACCCATGTGGGCACGACTGGTCATTTTACTGCGATCAGAGTCAGTGGAGTGCAACCTTAACTTTTCCGGTATAAACTGGCGATTGCCGCTAGTACGCTTAGCTGTGGTGTTGTAGCTTGTTTTGTTCAAAATATTTCAACAAAACCATATCGTGCGACACTCCCATTGGAACGAGCTCACCTCGTTTCACTGGGGGAGAGGGCGTGGGGCTCACCTGATATGGATTTGTTGATATTTTTAGGAAAATATTGTTTTTTTCAACTGCTTACTTTGGAAATTACAGTTAGAACTAGAAGTCCTGTCATGAAATGCGCACGAATATGGCCACAGTAAAGCTATCAAATTCTGTACATATGGCCTGTGCACAAGCAATGTTTCGGCCGGAGGTCCATTGGCAGAAACATTGCATGTGTTTGCTATGAGTAACCAGGAGAACCTGCCATGCTTTGGATGCCATTCGATATGGCAGTTGCGCGCAATTCCAGCGCGCAATTCCATCGTGCAATTAAGCCTAGATAAGCGCACTATTCGTGACAGGACTTCTAGTTTTAACTGTAGGCTCACAGATGCAGCCGATTTGTTAAGTAAAGGGTTAAAAGACCATTTTCATGCAAATTTATAGAATCTGTCAACCAACTCATTTCCATTATTATTTTAAACCCTTAAGGGCCTGAACAAGGGTGTTTAATTCCCACCATTCCTCAGTCTCTACATGTCTAATGGCTTTGCAGTGGTTTTTAGTCAAGTAATGGCTGCCTGTTAAGGAATCCGACAGGACCTGATTATCCGTTATCCAGGAAATCACCTAACCAGTTTCGTACAGGTGTATACTTTGTCAGAGGCAGAGTAAGAATGCAAGCTCTCTTCGGGCATGTGGTATTAAAGAACAAGAAGCTAAAATTATTACAAATATTAAAAACTTGACTTAGAAGTCCATCTTGTTCAGACCTAGGAGATGTGGAGTTTTCTGTTCCAGGATCCATTTTGTCTCAATGTGACGGTGTCTGTTGTATTGAGTGAATCGGGGTCGGAATGTAGTACCTGTATGATGCGGTAACCTAGATACGAAAGGGAATGGTTGGTAGAATTGAAGTGTATGTCTACAGGAGTGTCATGTTTGTGTGTGATGTCTGCAATGTGTCCCTTAATCCGGTTTCTGAATAATCTTCTGGTTTCCGACATGATTTGCATGTTAGTAGAAAGACACAATTGCGAGTTCTTCAGTTAATTTTGCAAGGGCTGCGGAAACGTTTTTGGTAATGTCTGTGTGAGTTTTGCATGGTATGGGTACCGGCACATGCAGCTCAGTTGGTTACAGGCTTTGTTCCATACACTTCTCAAGGAATAGTCCCTGTAGTACAAATTTTAGCTTTTTAATGTCTAAGATTTTGACCTTTCAGTAGGTAGGTTTATTCTGTTCGCTTATTTGCATGGTATTATATTCCTGGTTGTCCACTAAGGTGATCTGAGAGCTGGAGCTCGCACCTAGGCTTAGATCTCTCATACAGATGACCGCCATGCTGTTGAATGCCATATCTAATACATCAGGTCTAACATTTAAAATGAACACAAAATAGAAGAATCTGACTACAGGAGGACCTGAATATCTTTTATCCCAGAAATTGCCTAACCAGTTTCGTACAGGTGTGTACTTTGTCAGAGGCAGAGTAAGATTGTTGGTGTCGTCCTTTTATAATATATGATTTTGGTAGGTGACTAGACGAATGACTAGTTGGTGAACAGTATGTTGGACACTGGCAAGTGATTTAGTGAATGACCCATTGGTTTTGGCGAATGACCGGGCTGAATCACTTGAAGCGTGACAGTTTATTTGTTCTTTATAAAGAGCTCATATGTTGGCTTCTGAGCCTGGTGTAAATCACTTGTCCGGTCAGATATATTGTCTGTTAATGTTATATTTCCTGCGGGTGAGGGGGGAGTTAAAAGAAGGTATCAGCGTTGTGATGTCCATAGAGCTACATGATGATAGTGTACCCAGTGGGCAATCATTGTCGTTTGTTGATGCCGATAATGTTACAACTTAGATTTCAGCAGCATTACAAGCACTGATATCACCTAACCTAATCACTGGCACGCGGTGAAGAAAAATACTTTGATGTACAACTTCAAAGATGCCGTTAATTCATGCAAGCATTCTGTTCCTCACCCAAGTCGCCCACACTTTTTAATTGATATAAAAATAAAATACATGCCTGAAACACTCATATCGCTGGCTGGTTTTGGCTGTTACATCAGGTAAAGGGTTAGGGCACGCTAAGTCCTTTCTCCTCTCATTCATCCGCAGTACTCTGCACTCCACACAAGAGTCAGTTGAAGTGCCGTAACTCTGCAGTTTCTGCAGAGTTCCTGTGCTTAAACTGACTCTTGTACATGAATATTAGTGAATCTTCTTTGAGCCAATTGGCCTGTCTTCCTCAAAGGTAAGTCAATGCCATAGCTCCATATTCTATGATATTACTGTACTGGTTTGGGTGCGAGCTGGCAAAGACCGGATATGAAAGTGAGGAAACTGTCCGTCACAAAATTTGACCCGGGAGTTTTTAATTAATTGCACCGGGAGAATGGCGGCACACTTCAAACATTTTACAAATTCACTAAACTTCTGTTTTAACATCATTGGGTACTTTTTCTACTGTACGGACAGAGGACTAGGAGGCACACACTTCCCAGGTATACTGATGTTTTTACTGAATGGTTAAAGCTATAATATGCACAACGTTTTAAAAAACTCAAAACACGAAAGAGAGAACAGCTATGTTCATAACTTTGACAAGGAAACTTCATCAAACACCTGTCAAACGAGTCATTAAACGAAAGGGCTATCAACTTACATGTAACAGTCTCTTATCACCTAATTTACTGAGACAATTATGTTTTCAACAGAAAAGCCGACTAGTCGATTTTGAATCGATTACTCCCGTCAACTAGTCGACTTTGAAAAATAGGTAATCGTTTCAACACTAGTGGATGGTTGTCCTGGGTAGGGCTGGTCTGGGTGCAGCGCTCGCTTGTGATATGCTGCCGTTCCGCAGGTTGTTTTGTCTCCTTCATGGCTAAGCTGAGAATGTCTCTGTGAACTGAGCTGGAGGGGTTGGCAATATTTATGTTGTTTTCACTCTTTTTATGACACTTTTTGCATAAGTGTTTTGTGAAGTATTCCTTCCTTTTGAAAGTCTGCTTGCAATTGGAACCCTCTACAAATCCTCTTCTCTTGTACGTGGTCTTGCGATGTTGGTGTAAGCCCTGTTTATATTTATATGTGCATCTGTGTATTCCACAAATATATGCCATAATGGTTAAAAGTTTAGTGACCCTCTCTTGGTAGGACTGGACTGCACCATCCTAATTGTGACATATTTACGTGTTGTGTGCGTAGCGCTCTTCATGCATGTGGCATTAAAGAACAAGAAGCTAAATTATTACAAATATTAAACACTGACTTAAAAGTTCATCTTGTTCAGGACTAGGAGTTGTAGTGTTTTCAGTTCCAGCATTCATTTCGTCTCAATGTGATGGTGTTGTTCTGTTGTATTGAGTGAATCGGAGTCGGAATGTAGTACCTGTACGATGCGGTAATAGAGATCTGAAAGGGAATGGTTGGTAGAATTGAAGTTTGTGGTTACAGGAATGTTATATTTGTGTGTGATGTCTGCGATGTGTCCCTTAATGCGGTTTCTGAAGAATCTGTTTGTTTCACCAGTGTATTGTTTCTGACATGATTTTGATTTACATGTTAGTAGATAGACGCAATTGTGAGTATTTCAATTAATTTTACAAGGGCTGCGAAAACGATTGTGGTAATGTCAGTGCAAGCTTTGTGTGGTGTGGGTACCGACACACGTAGCCCAGTTGGTGACAGGTTTTGGTCCATACACCTCTCCAGGTATAGTGCCTGTACTACACGTTTTAGCTTCTTAATGGCTAAGTTTCTTACCTTTTGGCAGACAGGTTTTTTCTGTTCGCTTATTTGAATGGTATTATTTTCCAGGTTGTCCGTTCTAAGTCTTTTAGCCCGCCTTTAACAAGGATCCATTATTAAGGTGGTGTGAGAGCTGGAGCTCATGTCTGGGATTAGATCGCTCATAGAGCTGACAGCCATGCTGTTGAATGCCATAACTAATACAGTGGAACCCACTTAATTGGATATCTCTTAACTGAATAACCTGGATAATTGAACATAATTTCCCAACACAAAACCATTTACCATATCTCCAGTACAAATTTGACCTGTTAATTGAATATAGGTTATAGAGTAAACTCCTGTTAATTGAATAAGAAATCTTGTAACCTGTTGAGAAATTATCTCCCCAGTTTTTCTTTATTTATACACCTATTTGGCCTCCATCCAATACAGGTATTTTATCAGTTATATTTTGTTTGACAGAGCTCATAGAGCTCTATCAAACAAGATATAATAGCATAAATGGTACGTGTATCTCCAGAATAAAGGAAAGTGTCACATTCCCTGTTAATTGAATACTCCCGTTAATTGAATAATTTTCATTGGCAAAGTGACTATTCAGTTAACAGGGTTCTGTTGTATGTCAGGTGTTTTAAAACACAAAATAGAAGAATCTGAGTATAGGAAAACCTGAGTATTAGTGTTCAACAGATGATTGGAATAAGCCACCCCAATCGACCGATTGTGGGCAGTCGGATGACAACAGCAGCGGCTCCTGGAACACCAGTTCAACCGATTGTTGCCTAGCATTTTTTGTGATGATTGATTATCCACATCTTATTATCTTCTGCAATTGTTCAATTGTTTACAGTACAGCCTACAATAAAGTGGAAACCTGGTTGCGCTAATAACCCGCTGTTTGGGCGATATTTGCGTCACATTCGTATCTGAATATTGCGATATTTTTATAAGAATAACGCATCAGTTGGTCGTTATTTGACCGGTCAAACGTGCTAAGATGATGAAGCCTCAAAGAACAAGTTACAAACAGTACAATGGTACATATTTAAAAACAAAACATATTAATTATTAACGGTAGTCATTTCAGTTAAAGAAAGCACAAATAATTAGTGAAGTCATATCAATGCTAAACAGTAATCAAACATAAATACTCAAATAATTGTTAACAACGCTCATTTCAATGCAATTACAAAACAAACAAGTACACAAAGACATGTTTTAATAAGCACGAAGCTCAAAAACAATCCTGAAATTGAACACAGTATTTAACAGTCAGTTCTAACTTCTCGGTGGACGTATTCTTGCTTATGTGTATATAATTCTGGATAATTTTTTAATATTAGGAAGGATTATGAAGGATATTTTTCATTGTTGAATTTAATTCAAACAAACGTGTAAGGACTTCATATTTTGTTAAAATTTATGATAGATATTTTAAAATGTGTCCAAAATATATCACACACATCAGTAATACAACTAAACTACTTGTGCTTTCACAAATATTTCTATTTCGTTTTACATCACCCCAATTCCTGCTTGATATTGTCTACGTCAGTTCGTTTAACAAAAAAAAAACTTGGCATGACTCAAATCATCCATATTATTTTAAGTATTCGCTCCTCTTCTTTTCATCCGAAAAATTACCAATGATAGTTATAAAAACATCGTGCCATGCACTTGTTTGTCTTGCGATATTCGCCACAACATGTTGAAAATATCGCGTTATTGCTATAGGAATATCACCAAAATAAGGTGCTAATATGACATCATTAACAAAAGAATATCGTCTAATGGTATACTTTGTTATAGGTTGTACTGTATGTAAAATGATGTCAATGATATAATTCAATAAAGTTGCAAAACCACCACAATGTGTATTCTTAATCTCTCTTAATGCCCCTTTACAAGTTAAACAACATCTATAGCTTACAATTGATCATACTAGCGGCAATCACCAGTTCATACCGGAAAAGTGAAGGCTGCACTCCACTGACTCAGGTCGCAATAAAAATTACCAGTTGCATGCACTTGGGTGGTAAACGTGACTGTGAGAACCACGTTTACTTCCCAATTGTGTGTGACTGGTAATTTTACTGGACCTGAGTCGACGGAGTTTAACACTGTGAAATATGTTCAATTTAATGTAGTTCTTTCGAGTCTCGACTTATCTAGTAGTAAACGGACTGTAAACTCGTAAAAATAAGTTCAATTTGATGTAGTTCTTTCTTGTCTTGACTTGACTTGTCTAGTAGAGCATGGTATTACAATCATAATCGGCATTGGAATTGGCTGATTGTGAGCTCAAATAACCTGTAATCGGTCAGCAGCCATTTTTGGTAATCGGTTGAACATTACTGAGTATCTGTTATCCCGGAAATCACCTAACCGTTTTCGTACAGGTGTGTACTTCGCCAGAGGCAGAGTGGCCCGCCGTTCACAAGGATCCATTATTAAGGTGGTCTGAGATCTGGAGCATTCTACTGCAACACCACAAATGCCACTGCCAATGAGCTCAACATTGGAATTCTTTTACCAGCACAAATCATATCTACATTAATTCTGTGACTTGTTTCAAATATACCATAACCTTTAAAGCCCTACAGTAGAACCTGTCTTGAGAGACCGCCCTTTGGGCCACACAAAAGTGGTCTCTCAAGACAGGTGGTCTCTCGTAACAGGTTTCAGGTTTTCTCAAGTCAGTGAATAACCAACCACAAAATTCAGAAATGGAGAAGAATGGATTTTTGTAATTACTTTGTTGTTGTTCTTTTTTATGAAGTTTTTGAAACAAATTGAAATGGACTGTTATAGAAATTATAAAAATAAATTAGTGTTGAAAATCTTCCTTGAAGATTTTCAACACTAATTTATTTTTATAATTTTTATAACAGTCCATTTCAATTTGTTACAAAAAGATTTTCAACACAAATTTATTTTTATTTCTATCTGTCACATTTCAGTTATGTATGAAATTGTTTATTCAGCAATAATACTAATCTTTTCACAGGGGTCTTATAAAAACATCTCAATCTTTAATGAGTTATGTAACTGAATAACAATTGAAACCTAATTAAGAGTTTTTAATACTTTTAATTATGTTAGTATAACCACAATGGATTTTCCAATTCCAGAACAGGTAAAAAGTTTTTGTCATGGTTTCAGTTTCAAAAGGGCGGTCTCTCAAGACAGGTCCATTATGGCATAAAAATACAAGTTGGTACCAGGTCACAGTGGTCTCTCAAGACAGGTGGTCTCCCATAGCAGGTCCATTATAGAGTAAAACCAATCGGTGCCTGGCAGATGTGGTCTCTCAAGACAGGTGGTCTCTCAAGACAGTGGTCTCTCAAGACAGGTTTTACTGTATTTCAAGCTTTTGTGATTTCGGAGCATGTGTCCTTAACATGCCATAATTAGGAGTTCTCACTGACAATTGACACATTACTGCTATGCAATGATATGTCGAGGTAGTAAGTAGTCTACATGTATCGGGAATTCAGGTTACTTCTTTCATGAAAATGAACTCCAACACAAGGTGACCCTTGCTGTTGAAAGTGTCATTAAACCCCAATAAGTAAATAAATTCATGAAAATGAACACTTCAGATGCTGTCAAGCCTCAGCAATGCTTATAAATAGCTTATAATGTAGGAAAATTTGAAAATACAGATGGTTTAAGTATTCAGTGATTGGTTTGTTTCAGTTTTTATACGCCCGTTTTGAAAAAACAGGTCGTATTATGGTATACCGCTGTCCATCTGTCCGGTCATATGTCGTACGATAACTCAAGAATGCTTTGAGAGATTTTTGTGATTTTTGGGTAGGTGGTGTATATCGATGGAGGGAAGCTCCCTTTCGTTTAGTGTCGCCATTCGATTAGGCAATCCAGAGTTATGGGACTTTATTACGTAGAAAATTGTTGATTTTTTACATGTCGTACGATAACTCGAGAACGCTTTGAGAGATTTTCGTGATTTTTGGGTAGGTGGTGTATATCGATGGAGGGAAGCTCCCTTTCGTTTAGTGTCGCCGTTCGATTAGTCGTTCCAGAGTTATGGGACTTTATTACTTAGAAAATTGTCAATTTTTTACACGTCGTACGATAACTCGAGAATGCTTCGAGAGATTTTCACAATTTTTTGGTAGGTGGTTTATGTTGATGGAAGGAAGCTCCCTATCGGTTGGTGTTGCTGCTCGATTAACCATTCTAGAGTTATGGGACTTTATTTTTCACATGTTGAACAATAACTTGAAAATGCTTAGAGCAATTTTCATGATTTTTTGGTTGCAAGTATATTTAGCTCAACTTTGGCGAAGCCAAATTTGAGCTTATGCCATGGCCCGTCGTCCATCTGTCCGTCTGTCCATCAACAATTGGATACGGCTCGGGCTAGAGGCCATATTTATGAACTGATCTTTACGGAACTTCTTGGGTACCTTTGTTATGACCGTGGGATGAGAACGAGTGTTTTTGGGTGCAGTCCGAAATTCAAGATGGCTGCCAGCCATCATTTTGTACCGACGATGCAGAAATCTGTTTTTTGTACAGAACTTCCATATGAAAGCTCTGATTTGAATAATTTTTTGTATGAATGTTTAAAACGTACCATGGGATAATCACATATAATACGGGTTTTTTTCTCGTGCGTAAATTATGCAAATTAGACTAACTTTGATGTTTTTTGGTGTTACTTTCAGCACTGTAAGTGCAAATGCCAATACGGCTCGGGCTAGGGGCCACATTTATGAACCGATCTTTACGAAACTCCTTGGGTACCTTTGTTATCACCGTGGAACGAGAACGAGTGTTTTTGGGTCCGGTCCGAAATTCAAGATGGCCGATGACAGCCATTTTGTACAAAATTTGGTGCAATCAGATTTTTGAACAGAACTTCCATATGAAAGCGCTGATTTGAATAATTTTTTGTGTGAATGTTTAGTACTATGGGATACATCACATATAATACGAGTTTTTTTCTTGTGCAGAAATTATGCAAATTAGATGAACTTTGATTTTTTCTGTGCTACTTACACACAGTAAGTACACATGTCAATACGGCTCGGACTAGAGTCTGTATTTATGAACCGATCTTCACGAAACGTCTTGGGTACCTTTGTTATCACCTTGGGACGAGCACGAGTGTTTCTGGGTGCGGTCCAAAATTCAAGATGGCTGCCAGTGGCCATTTTGTACCGAAATTAGTTCTAATCAGTTTTTTGTACACAACTTCTATACGGCTCAGGCTAGAGGCTGTATTTATGAACCGATCTTTACGAAACTTCTTAGGTACCTTTGTTATCACCGTGGGATGAGAACGAGTGTTTTTGGGTGTGGTCCGAAATTCAAGATGGCCACCAGCAGTCATTTTGTACCAAAATTAGTGCAATCAGTCTTTTGTACAGAACTTCTGTATGAAAGTTCTGATTTGAATAAATTTTTGTATGAATGTTTAGTAACATGGAATACATCACATATAGTACGGGTTTTTTTCTCGTGCAGAAATTATGCAAATTAGATGAACTTTGATTTATTCAGTGCTGCTTATACATTGTAAGTGCACATGCCAATATGGCTCGGGGTAGAGGCTGTATTTATGAACCGGTCTTCACAAAACTTCTTGGGTACCTTTGTTATCACCTTGGGACGAGAACGAGTGTTTCTGGGTGCGGTGCAAAATTCAAGATGGCTGCCAGTGGCCATTTTGTACCGAAATTAGGTCCAATCAGTTTTTTGTCACAACTTCTACACAGCTCATATTTGTAAACTAATCTTCACGAAACTTCTTGGGTACCTTTGTTTTCACCTTGGGACAGATATGAGTGTATTTTGAGGTGCCTTTGTTATCACTGTGCTATGAGAACAAATATTTTGGGGTTCAGTCAGACCCACTCTGGGACACAAAGATTTTTTTCTAGTTTAGCATCTGACTGTCACCCACCTTTACAATACTTTACCTATACATTTGTTACAGGCAACGGTCAGTATTTATGTACAGACCGTTACAATACTTTATATGTACCTTTGTTATCAGGTCATTACCTAGATGTTTGTCATTGCTGTGTCACATACTATACATGTACATGTCTTTGTCTTGACAAGTTGAGCTACAGAGTCATTGACACTTTCATTTGATAGAAGGAATCTCCCTTTCGATTTGTGTCGCTGTCCGATTTGTCATTCCAGAGTTATGGGACTTTATCCATCAAAATATAGGCAATTTTCCACATGTTGGACTTTGAGCAATTTTCATGATTTTTTGTGGTAAGTATATGTAACCTGACAAGTACACATGTACACTCATATTGTGTGGTTCCCTCTTATAAATAATAACGGACGTATCATGCGCTCATGGCGCAGCTGTTTATTCAGTATCCCAACAGGCCATAAAATTTGAGAACGATTTTATCGTTCCTCTGGTGGTTATCAAAATGAAAAAACAGATAACTAAAAAGTTGTACGTCTGAAACTATAAACAGTTAGTCAAAAAGTTGTGTATTTTCACCTTATTTGATAGCACTGTTTTAAAATGTTTTCTGTGGGAAGACTCCCCTCTTCAATGTTCAAACTCCCTAAGACAACTGACGCCCCCTGTGCTTGCTGCAGGTGCTTTCGAAATTTGTGAACTGTCATACAGTAGGGCCATCGTGGACGGGTTAAAATCCAAGGGTTGTCATTTTGTAAATGCATATAATTCAGGGATGATCCGCTGACACCTAGCAAAATTTCCACCAATGGAGCACCGGGATTACCCCGGTGCTTCATTCGTGGAAATTTCGCTAGGTGTCATAGCGGATCATATTTGAATTATATGCATGGAAAAATGCCCACCCACAGATATTGTCCCATCCACGATGGCTGTACTGTAATCGGTCCTCTTTTTTTTCCAGATGAACAGTAAATAGGTTTTCTAAAAATTTGAGATTTTATTTTGTGTCCCAATGATATCAGCATGAGTTTGGTTTTTCGGTATATGGCACATTTTTAGCAGTATGGGAATATTTTACTTCGTGATGTTTTGATATTTATACATCATTGTGTAGAGGGTTAGCCAACTGCATGTAGTGTCCAACCGATTACCAAAAATGGTCGCTGACCGATTAATGGTTATTTGAGCCCACAATCGGCCGATTCTGATGCCGATTCTGATTGTAATACCGTGCACTACAAGACAAGTCGAGGCTCGAAAGAACTACATTAAACTGAACATTTTTCAAAGTGTTAAAATTACCAGGCGCGCACACTCTCAGAGCCACGTTTACCGCCCAAGTGCGCGCGACTGGTAATTTTACTGCGACCTAAGCCAATGGAGTGCATCCTTCACTTTTCCAGTATGAACTGGCGATTGCTGCAAGTGTGTTCAGTTGTAAGCTTCACATGTCGTTGAACACGTATAACCCGTAAAGGACATCTAGAGAGATTAAGAATACAGATTGTGGTTGTTTCTCAACTTTATTGAATGGTATCATCGACATCATTTTACATTAACAATTGAACAATTGCAGAAGATAATAAAATGCGATTCAGCAAAATCACAAATTGCTTAGCAACAATCGGTTGAACCGATGATCCAGGAGCCGTTGCCGTTGTCATCTGCTTGCCCATAATCGGCCGATTGTGATGGCCAGTTCCGATCATCGGTTGAACACTAACTGCATGTCTAAATGCATTTTGCTGGTTACCATTATGTTTATTTTTGTTTAATAATATGTTCTGTATTTTCAGGAACTGCTGAATGAGTATGGATCAGTAATTTGGGCAGATACTTCTGAATTTTTCATATCTGGCAACATCAATGCAACTTTAAAATTAGCCAAATCAGTTGGGATTGCTGCATGGACTATAAAAGATTCAACATCATCTTTAACACACCCAAAAATGTTTAAATATTTTGAAACAAAGCCAGACAATTACTACTTTCACCGAGCTGTTGAGTCAAGCCATCTTGTGCTGTATAATAGGGAAACGGTTCACCAGAAACTGATGTTACCCTGGGTAAAGTGTGCATTGAAAGAAGATTGTATCAGCCCCTTTGGGGCTCAGAGTGCTGGGTGTAATCTCAGAAGACCATTGTTCTTGTACACTGGCTGCCATCGTTATGACATGTCGGCCTTGAATGTGATTCTTGGACAGATATTTCAATCTGTTGAGGAGTATGCGTCAAATGATATATTGTTTGGATACTATAATCCTAGTAGACTCAGTGGTAACAAGTCAGCCCCACTATATCTCTCTCGACTGCATCCATTACTGACGTCGGTACAGCAGATGGCAAATCTCTCAATTGCACTTGATTAACCCTTTACCTAACATGAAAAGCAGACGACACTTGCAAAAAAAATTCTTGAATAACTATTTTTTTAAATTTTTTGTCTCCAAAACACAGGTTATGACCCCTCATTGAAATGAGCTCGATGACCTCGTTCCAATGAGGGGTCATAACCTATGTTTTGGAGGCAAAAAATCATGAAAACTAATTGGCGATTTTTGAGAATAGCACTGGCCAGTTTTGGCCGTTACGTTGGGTAAAGGGTTAAGTCTTTCCCAAACTCTGTTTTTCATACATTACATGAAGAGTGGAGTACCACAAGAGTGCCCACCAGGTGATTTTTAGTGTTCAACCGATTACCAAACATGGCCGCTGACCGAGTACCGGTTACTTGAGCTCACACTCTGCTGATTCCGATACCGATTCTGATTGTAATACTGTGCATTACCAGATGAGTAGAGGATTGAAAGAACTAAATTAAATTGAACATATTTCACAGTGTTAAACGTCATTGACTCAGGTTGCAGTAAAATGACCAGATGCACACACTTGGATGGTATACGTGGCTCTCAGAGCCACGTGTACCATCCATGTGCGCACGACTGGTCACTTTTACTGCGACCTGGGTCAATGGAGTGCAGCCTTCACTTTTTCCGGTATGAACTGCCGATTGCTGCAAGTACACTCAATTGTAAGCTTTACATGTTGTTTGACTTGTATATGCCGTAAAGGGGCTTCTATAGAAATTAAGAATACACATTGTGTTTGTTTCCCAACTTTATTGAATGGTATCATTGACATCATTTTACATTAAAAATTGAACAGTTGCAGAATAAAATGTGGTTAATGAATCATCACAAAAAGCTTGCCAATGATTGGTTGAACCGATGTTACGGGAGTTGTTGCCGCTGTCATCTGATTGCCGACAGTCGGCCATTTGGGCTGGCTGATTACGATCATCGGTTGAACACTAGTGATTTTCCACCCATACAACACCTTTTCGATTCTCTGAAAAACTCAAGCAAAAGTAAAAGTTTCACTAAAAGGATCAAAAGTAATGTTTCAGCCACTGGACTTCTGGCTTCCAGGCATCCTGACTTGTGGTGTGTGGCAGTGCTTACACCTAGCTGCGATTGTAGAGGAATGGTTCAGTTTGCAGGCTAAAATTTTTGATGAGAATCATAGAATCGATTCACACAAAGATTCAGACAACAAACCCAGCGAGAATCCATGTAAATTCACGCTACACCTCTGCTAGGTTTACATGAAAGGAATTGAGTCAATTTAACCCTTTACGAACATAGGGGCAGCAAATTAACCAATACAAGGCTAACATAATCTGAAATATCATGACACTTTGTCAAAAAAATTGAACAAATAAGGCTGTCAATGAGCCAGTTCCAATGACATCCATATTTGTTAGGCCAAAGAAAAAATATGTTTTGGTTTGGGTTACCCCTCCGACCCTACAGTTAAAACTAGACGTCCTGTCATGAAATGCGCACAAATAGCACATCGATCTGCACGTTAATCTACGCGTTAATCTACGCGTTATGACCATGGTAAAGCTATCAATTTCTGTACATATGGCCTGTGCACAAGCAATCTTTCAGCCAATGGACCTCCAGGTAACACGGAGGTCCATTGGCAGAAACATTGCCTGTGTTTGTTATGAATAACCAGGAGAACCTGCCGTGCTTTGGATGTCATTCGATATGGCAACTGCACGCAATTCCTATGCGCAATTAAGCCTAGATAAGCGCACAGTTCGTGACAGGACTTCTAGTTTTAACTGTATTTTAAGCATGCGACTCCAGAAATTTTATCGGCCTTTCAAAAATCGTGGTCTTTATCTAGCACCATAAACCTGAAAACAGCGCTAAGTCGGTACGGATTTTACTAAGTACGTTTCTCTGTTGAAACGGAACCTGCGTATTTTGCGATTTTAATTTGTTGTATTCTCAATTTTCATCTGAACGATACCAACAATCTTGACTTTAATAAAAAGGAAATGCCCTCATTCTGGCGAAATAAAGAAATTCCAATCTGTTCCCTGATCCAATCTGTTCTCCATGGCTGCCAAATTGGGGCGAGGGAATAGGATGCCTAACTTTGATAACATTTGTTGTCAGACAATAAATGTTATCAAAGTTAGGCACCCTATTTCATGGGCCCCATTTGGCAGCCATGAATGCTGTCCAAAATAAAATGAGACTGATGATCGCTAGAGATGGGCGGTATTGGAATTTTGAGTTCGGTATCGGTTTCGGTATTTTTGTGTGGGCATACCGCGGTATCGGTTCGGTATTCGGTATGTGACTTCAGATTCACTGATAGTACCAAGGGGGAATCCATGTCCGAAAAAATACAGAATAAGTTGTTCTTGTATCATTCTATCACAGTGCTACACATGCCATTGTTGATGGGCTCAACATTGTCAATCTTTTGTCAACACAGATCATATCTACAGTAATTTGGTGACTTGTTCTAAATACGCCTTAACTTTTCAAGCTCACTTAAGGCGTCTGTAATCATAGAATGTGTGTCCTGAAGATGTCATCTTTAGGTGGGCCTGATGACAGTAGTAAAATGATCTGGTCAGTGATTTCTAGCCAAGTCTTGGCTGCCTGTTAAGGCAGCCAAGACTTGGCTAGAAATCACTGCTAAGCAACTGGACATGTACAGGTCGTAGACTATTGATAATTTAGTACAACTGCCCTGGTCCTTAAGGCTTAACAAAACTGAAAAATAAAATCAGTCACTTCTTTCATGAAAATGAACACTTCAACTGCTATCAATCCTCACCAAGGCCTTATAAATAGTGAATGCACAGGGAAAATTGAAAATACCGTTGGTTTCGGTATTCAAAGATTGGGTCGGTTTCGGTTTTTCGGTGTCCCCATGATATCGGTATCGGTTCGGTTTTTCGGTATATTGCCCATCTCTAATGATCGCTTGGCTGTTCAAGCTTAATAACAGCACACCTGTCATTCTTACACGTATAAGTTATTCTAGTTAAGATCATCCAGTGCTATACGTATCAAAAGGAACAGTTTGCTGAAAGTTCTCAGAAAATGAAACATTTGCGTAATTCATGGGAAGGATGTCTGCCAGTATCTTTAAAACTTTGCAGTATGCTGATAAAAAAGTTAAGTTTTTCTATTGCAAAAACCAAGATAATTTTCACCCCAATGCCTCCAGAATGCACCACTTGATAGCTCCTTTTAAAAATTAAAATAAAGTGCGTCTGGGCAGGCGTCTGGTCATCCGGGCATCCTCACACTGTTAGTACAGTAACCTGAACAAATTTTCTCCGTTTTGACCAATATTGGCCATACAGGTCTTTTGCAATAATATCTCCACTAGTGTTTTAGTGGTAATGTAATACTTTCCACAAACTGCTATGATGCCTTATTTTCTTTTCTTCAGCTCATACTGTTAAAACTAGAAGTCCTGTCATGAAATGTGCACAAATAGCATGTTGATCTGCGCTTTAATGTACGCGTTATGGCCATAGTAAAGCTATCAAATTCTGTACATATTACTCGGAGGTCCATTGGCAGAAACATTGCATGTGTTTGCTATGAGTACCCAGGAGACCCTGCCGTGCTTTGGATGCCATTCGATATGGCAATTGCGCGCAATTCCAACGCGCAATTAAGCCTAGATAAGCACACTATTTGTGACAGGACTTCTAGTTTTAACTGTATTGTTGAAAGATTTTTTGTTAATACTAAAAAAAATTTTCTCTGCAAGGGAGCACAATATATGTGGTATTTAGAGATGAGCAGTATGCCGTAAATATCATTGAGTATCTGTATCATGTCAGTTCTGATTTACTGTACTGAGGTAATCTTGAAATACCTAAGCTTCAATATTGAAAAAATATTCTGTCTTTAGCAAAAACATAAAAATCAGATATCAGGACATTTCCCCAAATGGCTGATAAGAAGAGCCAGTGGACTTTATTTTTCACAGGTACATGCTACCAGTCATTTGATACAGTGGAGCCCACTTAATTGGATATCTCTTATCTGAATAACCCTGTTAATTGAATATAATTTTCCAACTCAAAACCATTTACCATACCTCCAGTAAAATTTTACGTGTTAATTGAATATAGGTTGTAGAGTAAACTCCTGTTAATTGAATAAAAAATCTTGTGAAGAAATTATCCCGACTCTCTCCAATTTTCCTTTATTTACAGACCAGTTTGACCTCAGTACATCCAATACATGCCTTTAATCAGTCATTTATTTATGAGCTCTGTCAAACAAGATATCATAGAATAAATGCTAAATTTATCTCTAGAATACAGGAAAGTGAAACTTTCCCTGTTAATTGAATACTCCTGTTAATTGAATAATTTTCATTGGCAAAGTGGCTATTCAATTAAAGGGTTCCACTGTGTTACAAAATAAATCTTTTTTTGGTACATCATATCACTGTGGCGAGTGTCTGTGTTATTTCCACCATTTTGACTAATAACACAGTCCTTATTTGTAACTTCGATCTGATCTTTCCTGAGCTAGTGCTGAAATGGTTAGCCCATTTTTGTAACCGGCTAACCGTCAGGCATAACTGGATTTCAACCGAATATCCGTTAATTTCAACTGCTGGTATTATTGCAGTGTCTACGATGCAAAATCAATAAGGAATGGCAAGAAAACAGTTCAGAACACTGCCACCTGACTTCTGCTAAATGTAAACAATCTTAACACCATTGAGTGTCAATGGAAATCGTCGATGTGCAAATGATGTTAACAATTTATATGACTGCAAGGGTCCCACGTAATAGTGATGATACATCATAACTGTGGTCAGTCTACAGGTTCACAAAACCAGGCCTTGCCATTTGAAAAGTACAGGCACGCAGCATGCCTCACACCAGAAACAAGGTTTGTGTGTGTGATTTGTTCCTATGGGCATGCATTTGAAGTGAGGGATGATTGTTATTGATATTTGTTAATAATTTTCCAACCAGTTTGTAAACTGCAGTTAGGTATAGTTAACAGTATTAGCAAAGTGCCTCTTACCTTGAGTGGCTTGAATTTGATGTGATCCTAGGGTGAATATGTACTCCTAATGTTTTGAGTATCTTTCTCTGTTCACTGCTAAAACAATTCCATGTTTACATTTACCTATTCCAAGCAATGAAA
This sequence comes from Pictodentalium vernedei, assembly GCA_031216915.1. Classification (NCBI taxonomy): domain Eukaryota; kingdom Metazoa; phylum Mollusca; class Scaphopoda; order Dentaliida; family Dentaliidae; genus Pictodentalium; species Pictodentalium vernedei. The sequence continues at coordinate 391,389,667 of CM062290.1, read as the reverse complement.
TTTCTGACGGGAATATGTTGTGAGTCATGAAAGTGGTGTGGTAAGAAATTATTATATACCCCACTGACCAGAGCCTCTCATTGTCGGACATTGACCATTGAAAAACAAATTTTAACATGAACGATTTTAAAATAGTTTTTTTGTGACATACGTTCATCCTTTTTTAAAAACAGTTCAATAAAATTGAAACGTTTTTTTTTATGAAACACATTGGTAAATTACCAGTCCGTTTATTTTGGAAGCACCATTACTCACACTGAGGGATTTTTTCAGCATTATAATCTGCACTTAACAACACCTCATCAACGTGAGGAATGTCAAGTGTGTCTGTAGAAGACTCTGTTACAGTTAAAACTAGAAGTCCTGTCATGAAATGCGCACAAATAGCACGTTGATATGCGCGTTAATGTACGCGTTATGGCCCAAGTAAAGCTATCAAATTCTGTACATATGGCCTGTGCACAAGCAATGTTTCAGCCAATGGACCTCCGGGTAACCCGGAGGTCCATTGGCAGAAACATTGCATGTGTTTGCTATGAGTAACCAGGAGAACCTGCCATGCTTTGGATGCCATTCGATATGGCAATTGCGCGCAATTCCAATGTGCAATGAAGCCTAAATAAGCGCACTATTCGTGACAGGACTTCTAGTTTTAACTGTACATTGACAGGCACATGCTCACTGCTGCCAACACAGAAAACAACCAGCAGTGCACTCGACTGTTGGCAGTTTGTTACAGAGTAACAAACATTTATCCGTTACTTGACAATCCACGTGACTGAAATAACTGTTCATTCAACCTTCCAACACCTTAACCCTTTCATGTTTCATTGAGTACACATCATTGTAAATCGACAGATGTTTGGTAGCTTTGACAATGTTTGTCCCAGCAAAAGAATTATAACGTTTGTGGTCAAATACTATTTACTTTCCCAACGCTATCCCGTAAAGCCTAAAAAAGTTAAAAATCTGTTTTTCAGGCCCTCCTGCATTGTCTTTTTGGCTACCACATGCTCTTTTTTTATAACCAATGCAAACTTCAAAAAATAAAAATTAAATTGTTTATATCTGATATTTTACCGAAGTTAATAAAATTGATAAATTTGTCCTAGCATTCCAAAGCCTTCTTGCTCTCAAGGGACGAAATACATCACCACCCATGCTGTTCTGGACTGTAGATTATGAGGCCTAAGACATAAAACAACCAAGAACATGAACTTTTGATGGCAAAGAAATAATTACAAAAAATTAAAAATAAAATAAAAAATGACCACCTGCATGTAATTTTACAAAAAATGGCCTGAGAAACAGAAAATCTACTTTATGAATCCTAAACTATAGGTATGCGGTTATCCGGTTGACATTTTTCGCAAATGGTTATTCCGATACATGGTTGAAAACTGGTTATCCGGCCAACTATTTATTAGTACATTTATCCCAAGTCTGTAAGTTGCATATGAGCATTCTGAATCGCTGACCTGTGCCGAATTATGGCCTTTAGCTGGGCAGATTACCAGTTGATATTGGCATCGGTGTCAGAATGTTCGTAATTCTGAATACCGTACCGATACCAAATACCCTACCGATACCGAAGACCAAGGTAGTCATCCTAAAAATAATGATACCAAAACCAAACTTGAAATTTCAATAATTATACCTCCCACATCTAGTGGTGTTGTTTTTGGATTTTGTAACTTATGGTGTACATGTAAGTTGTTTGGATTTTTTATATTGGAGAACAAATATCTGTGCATTAAACTTAAGATTTTATTATATGACAGAAAAAATCTAGTAATTTAATTAGCTAAAACACTCGTCAGAAGTGTTGATATCTAAAGATTATTATGGCAGTATAATGATCTGGTTTGTCGTATTTCATTGCTAATGTGACCCGGTGATTTGACCTTGTCAGAAAGACGGAATGTAACAGACCATATCACTTTACCGTCATAATCATCTGTTTATTATATGCCGTCATGGAAATTCACTTTTCACACGAAAAATCAATATAAAATTGTTTAACCCTTTACCCAATGTAACGGTCAAAACCAGCCAGCATTATTCACAAATATTGGCAATTATTTTTCATTATTTTTTTCATTTTTGTCTCAAAAACATAGGTCACACGATCCCCCTTTGGAACGAGCTCGTTGAACTTGTTCCAAAAAGGGGTCATAACCTATGTTTTTGAGTCAAAAAATGCAAAAAATTAGTTATTCAAGAATTTTGTTTGCAAGTGTCATCAGCTTTTCATGTTAGGTAAAGGGTTAAGAAAAATATTAGAAATTCACGTTATTCGATAGTGTTTATTTCCACGAATACATCATACCTAGAAATGGTTGATAACCTGGGTGAACTCAGTTGACGTTCTCCAGTACCATCCTTGTTTTGGGACCAACCATCTTAAACGGAGTCCGGAAACCACTCAGTGTGATCTGGCGATCAGTATTTGATCAGTGAATAACACTGCTTATCATTAACCCTTTGAATCCTAGTGGTATCTTCCAAGTCAGTTCAATGGCAGCAATTGGAAGAGTCCATATTCAGTATTTGGGGATAGACCAATTAATATTTTCATCGTGCAGCCATAAGGCTGCACGTTGAAAATATTGATTGGTCAACCCCACACATTAACATAACAGACACCCCACTTAGTTAATTTATGAAGTATCATGTTCCTGGGCCGTAAAAGCGGCCTGTGGTGTTCAAAGGGTTAATAGGTATATAATAAATTGCTAAGGCCTAAAAAAATAAAAAATCTGTTTCTCAGGCCCTCCTGCATGGTCCTTTTGGCTGCCGCATGCTCTCTTTTTATAACCAATTTAAACTTGAAAAAAAAAAAAATTAAATGGTTTATGTCTGATATTTTACCCAAGTTAAAAAAATTGATGAATTTGTCCCTTGAGTGCACGAAGGCTTTGCAATGCTTTAGCATTGCAAAGCCTTCGTGTACTCAAGGGATGAAATACACCACCACCCATGCTATTCTGTAGATTATGAAGCCTAAAACTTGAACCAAGAACATGAACTTTTGATGGCAAAGAAGTAATTACTGAAATGAAAAATAAAATAAAAAAACGCTCGCCCACATGCAATTTTACAAATAATGGCCTGAGAAATAGAAGAGCTACTTTGTGTAGCCTAATCTATTCTGTTTTTATTGAAATCGAGTTGATATTTCACCGCTCTGTCATTGTTGTCGATAAATGGCTCATGAAGGTTGAAAAAATGATTCCAGATACCTGTTTGCGATAAAAATAGAAATGGTATTTCCAGCTTGCTCTTTCCTTTATTTTCCCTTTTCATTAGTTTAAGAACTGTTCAAATATAACAATTAACTACAACATGAACAAATAAGTTAATAAACCTTTCTTCTTATATATATATATAAGAAATAAATGTATTTTGTTGCATATGAATATGTTGTTTTTTTTCGAAAAATATGTAATAAGGGAAGGAATTTGCAAATGATTTTTTCTGTCATAATAATAAAACAAAAATTGACTTTCCTTGAGGTTGATTCAAGGAATTATCAACTCTTGAAAAGTAATATTCTCCTTGGCCTATGGCCTGGGTGAATATTACTTTTCAAGGGTTGATAATTCCTTGTATAAACCTCAAGGAAAGTCAATAATTGTATAATATCATTGTTGATTGAATAAGCAATACATGTAAGGCCTAAAAAAGTTAAAAATCTGTTTCTCAGATCCTCCCGCATGGTCCTTTTGGCTGCCGCATGCTCTCTTTTTATAACCAATGCAAACTTGAAAAAATAAAAATTAAATGGCTTATGTCTGATATTTTACCCAATTTAATAAAATTGCTAAGTTTGTCATTTGAGTGCAAGAAGGCTTTTCAGTGCTTTAGCATTGCAAAGCCTTCCTGCACTCAAGGGACAAAATATACCACCGCCCATGCAATTCTGTAGATTGTGAGGCATAAAACAAACCAAGAACATGAACCTTTGATGGCAAAGAAATATTCTCAAAAATATAATTTTACGCCCACTCACATGCAATTTTACAAAAAATTGCCTGAGAAACAGAAGATCTACTTTGTTGGGCCTAACATTAGTTATTTTCAAGCAACCCACCAGTTTTGTTTCATTGTATTAATAAAACCCTTGATATTATATCACAAAAAGTGCTATTGGAGCTTACCAGTAAATGTGTTCTGTTATTAACATTGTTTTTTTTTTCTGACTATGATATACTTTGTGGCATGTAGGAACCCTGGGAAGTGGAGCAGTATTTTCAAGCAACCCACCAGTTTTGTTTCATTGTATTAATAAAACCCTTGATATTATATCACAAAAAGTGCTATTGGAGCTTACCAGTAAATGTGTTCTGTTATTAACATTGTTTTTTTTTTCTGACTATGATATACTTTGTGGCATGTAGGAACCCTGGGAAGTGGAGCAGTGCTTGTTTTACTGTTGTAAAGAAGTAGGGCTCTGCGAGGCTTTGAGATTCAATTTGATTTCAAATCTTAAGTTGCTATTCGGTTCAATTCGAAATCGACTGCCTGATTTGTTTCCTTTTGAATGTTTTCATGGGAATAAACCTTGGTATCACTCATCTATGGCATCTCTCAAAGTATCTTGTTCAGATGGAAAATTGTACATAAAGAATGCTAAAAATAAAAAATGAGTGCACTTTCTTCATCTATGTTAACGTAAATAGCATCTGCACCCATGCCATGGTAATTGCAATATTAGTATTCAACCAATTGCCAAAAATGGCCGCTCACTGATTAGCGGTTATTTGAGCGCACACTTGGCCGATTCTGATGCCAATTCCGATTGTAATACTGTGCACTACTAGACGAGTCAGGACTTTAAAGAACTACATTAAATCAAACATATTTAACCCTTTACCTAACCTGAAAAGCAGACGACACTTGCAAAAATAATTCTTGAATAACTAATTTTTTTCATTTTTTGTCTCAAAAACATAGGTTATGACCCCTCGTTGGAACGAGCTCAATGAGCTCCTTCCACCGAGGGGTCATAACCTATGTTTTTGAGACAAAAAATGAAAAAAATAGTGAAAATTAATTGACGATTTTTGAGAATAGCGCTGGCCGGTTTTGGCCGTTACGTGAGGTAAAGAGTTAACAGTGTTAAACGTTGTTGACTCAGGTTGCAATAAAATGACCAGACGCGTGACAGGTCATTTTACAGCAACCTGAGTCAATGGAGTGCAACCTTCACTTTTTCTGGTATAAACTGACGATTGCCACAAGTACGCTCAATTGTAAGCTTTACATGTCATTTAACTTGTATATCCCGTAAAGGGGCGTCTAGAGAAATTAAAAATACCCATTGTTGTTGTTTTCCAACTTTATTGAATAGTATCATTGACATCATTTTACATTAACAGTTGAACAATTGCAGAAGATAATAAAATGTGGTCAATGAATCATCACAAAAAAAAGTACTTGGTAATAATCGATTGAACCGATGTTCCAGGAGCCATTGCTGTTGTCCTCCGATTGCCCGCAATCGGCCTATTCCAATCATCGGTTGAACACGATCCAGTATCGCTACAGTTAAAACTCGAAGTCCTGTCATGAAATGCGCACAAATAGCACGTCGATCTGTGTGTTAATCTACGCGTTATGACCATAGTAAGGCTATCAAATTCTGTACATATGGCCTGTGAACAAGCAATATTCCAACCAATGGACCTCCGGGTAACCCGGTGGTCCATTGGCAGAAACATTGCCTGCGTTTGCTATGAGTAACCCAGGAGAACCTGCCATGCTTTGGATGCCATTCAATATGGCAATTGCATGCAACTCCTATGCGCAATTAAGCCCAGATAAGCGTACAGTTCGTGACAGGACTTCTAGTTTTAACTGTAGTCACTACCACTGTTGAAAGTAAATTTAAATTTTCCAAACAATGTTGACAGTGAGCTGTTGCCAGTGGATAGTCATGTGCAGTGTCCAGTACTGGTACATAAGTATAAACGATTGGCTAAACTTGATTTGTATCTGTGTTGCGATCATGATATTGCCATGGATGCTGAAAGTGACCTTAAACACCAGTAAATAAATACATGTAGACAAGCTTTGTGGCAATGAGAAAGTGTAATGGATCGCACTGAAGTGGATATTCTTTGCACTCCCGCGTTGTGTCCTTGGCAAGGCACTTAACCTCGATTGTCCACGGGGGCACTATGATGCCGTGCCCTTATGCATACTGCACGTTGATGGTGCACATGTCTTCAACCAGTCTAACCCTACCTGTGCTGCAGTGCGGAGTTACGATGTTGGGGAGCTGGCAGCTTCTTGTAGCTTGGTGGTTCTCTCCGGGTATTCCGACTTCCTCCACCCGTAAAACTGTCACTGACACGATATGACCTTGGGTGTTTCCACGGACGCGATAATATTAGATTGAAAACACTAATTATAGGAATAATTGTCAAAAATTTAATTAATGAAACACCGGGTTCTACCCGGTGCTTCATTAATTAAAATTTTGCTGTTAACTGCATGCATGGACATCACTGTCCACGTGTGGATTACGATCAACACACAGCGACTGTATTGTAGCAAGTACATTATTGAGTAATCTCCTTCCTGTTAGCCGATTACCAAACAAATCGGCCATGCCGCATCTGCCCATGCAATTTACAGACTCTGCATTTTAAAAAAAACTTATTCTTCTGACTTGGTAAGCAATGTCTAGGGTGCTTGGTAAGCAATGCCTAGGGTGGAAGCCCCCTAAATGAGCAACATGAGTATAAACGATTAGCTGGGCTTGACTTTATATCCACGTTGTGGTCAGGATTAGCCATTGTATAGATATATATAGTTATCGCTTGACTGGACTGGTTACATGAAATAATTCATGAGTGGTGAGGGACATTGTACAAACACGAGTGTGCGAATGCAAACGAGTGTTTTACAATGTAGCCCCTCGCCTTGAATTATTTCACGTAACCAGTCCAGTCAAGCGATTACTCTGCTTATTACTTTTCATTATTAATGATAATTATATTATTTAACCCTTTACTTAACATAATGGCCAAAACCGGCCAGTGCTATTCTAAAAAATCGGCAGTTAATTTTCATTATTTTTTTCGTTTTTTGGCTCTAAAAGATAGGTTAGGACCCATCATTGGAATGAGCTCATTAAGCATGTTTCAATGAGGGGTCATAACCTATGTTTTTGATACAAAAAATGAAAATAATAGTTATTCAAGAATTTTTTTTGCAATTGTCGTCTGCTTTTCATGTTAGGTAAAGGGTTAAAAAAAAAACAATGAAGTTCCTATTACACTCACGGCCAAGCATCTTCGTTTGTGTGCACGGGTACACGACCCAATTGTTGATTGCATAATTCACTTATGAAGTTATCGTTTATAATCAAACCCGGAAATCCCAGTAAATCACATTTTGAAAAGTAATAAATTACCTTAACCCCTTACCAAACGTAACGGCCAAAACCGGCCAGTGCTATTCACAAAAATCGCCAATTAATTTTCATTATTTTTTTCATTTTTTGTCTCAAAAACATAGGTTATGTCCCCTTTTTGGAACGAGCTTGTTGAGCTCGTTCCAAAAAGGAGTCATAACCTATGTTTTTGAGACAAAAAATGAAAAAAAATTAGTTCTTCATGAATTTTGTTTGCAAGTGTCGTCTGCTTTTCATGTTAGGTAAAGGGTTAAACACCCAATAAATAAATATGTTTGGTATGCTGATAGAACACCATGGAGGATAGGTAGTATCTCCACATAGCACATATTTTGTCCGGACTTTCTTGCCAGAGTTGTGACTGCTTGTTTGACTTAGTGAATGCATCTGTACAATTTTTTCATACATTTTTAAACATCTTTCCATTTCTGTTGAACTGAACCATATATAAAATTGAGTATCTGTGGCCATAATCGTGCATGCTAAATGAATTCTTGATGTGTAGTTTACAGAGCTCTTACAGCACATTTGTCATGGACTGGTCATAATCCACACGTGCGGGGGTGTGGTGGCTCAGTTGGTAGAGGTGCAGGCTGCAAGCCGAAAGGTCCTCGGTTCGAATCCAACCTGCGGCAACCGCACCGCATTGTGTCCTTGGGCAAGACACTTCACCCCCATTGCCCACGCGGGGTCACGGTGACGCTATGTACTAAGGCGTACTGCATGTCGCTGATGCACCTGTCTTCAACCAATGCTAACCCTGCTTGTGTGAAGTTGGTATGTTGGGGAGCTGACAGTTGCTCACCGTTGCTCGGTGGTTCTCTCTGGGTACTCCGGCTTCCTCCACCCGTAAAACTGTCATGGTCATGGTTAGCCATTGTGCAGAAATATGTGACCTTAAAACACCAATAAATAAATAAATAAATAAATAAATAAATAAATAAATAAATAAATAAATAATCCACACGTGCGCAGTGATGTCCACTTATACATTTACCAGGTAATAAAAATCATCTACAAAATTATAATTAATGAAGCACCAGGTTGTACCCGATTCTTCATTAATTAATTTTTTGATGATTATTCCTATAATTAGTGTTTGGAATCTAATATTATTGCAAATACATCCGTGGAGATATTGCCCACCCATGGAAAGTGACCAATCCATGGCAGATTTACTGTACGTTTTTAAATTCTGAAGGCCTGATGTTGTTATACACCCATAAGCAATAAACTCATGCAGTGTTTTTCTAGTCATCGACTTTACAGGGAATCCCTGTGGTACTGCTGGACTAACAGGATGTGGTGCTGACAAAAATTTGAAACATTTTCAGGCCCTTAAAAAGGGTGGAAAGATGAGGTTGAAATTCTTTATTGGATCACTGCTAACTTATTCTGATTGCTTCTGTATTGTCTGCTGTAAAACAAGTATTATGTTCTTGTATGGAATGACTTGCATGATTTCTTTGACAGTGTGTGTTTATTATTTATTTTTGGTTTTTTATTGGTCTGACTACAAAATATTTTGAGCAAATGAACATAATCTCGGTTGTAAGAACACTTCACATTCAGATAAGGTAGCTTAGTTTCATACAATGCATTTAAAATAAAAAAATGAGTTTTTTTTCTCCTTTTTGTCTTCAGCACAATCAAAAATCAGTTGGGTTAAAATTAACCCTGATCATCTGGGTTGAGCGAATATGAACCCAATTGGGTTCATATTCTCTCAACCCAGTTGATTTGGGTTAATTTTTAACCCAACTGACTGGGGGCGTGGTTGCTCAGTAGGTAGAGGTGCCGGCTGGAAGCAGGGAGGTCATCAGTCCGAATCCCACATGCGGCAACTGCATTGTGTCCTTGGGCAAGACACATCACCCCCATTGCCCACGCGGGGACACAGTGAAGTTGTGTCCTAAGACATACTGCACATCGATGGTGCACCTGTCTTCAACCCTTGCTAACCCTGCTTGTGCAGAGTTAGTATTTTGGGGAGCTGACAGTTGCTTGCCGTTGCTCGGTCGTTCACTCCGGGTACTCCGGCTTCCTCCACCCAAAAACCTATCAGGCTCTTTATTAGCCATTGTGCAGAAATATGTGACCTTAAACGCCAATAAATAAATAATAAATAACTCAACTGACTTTATAGTGCAGTATGAACAAGGTGATGTGTGTTCTGTCACTCTTGGTTTGAAGTCTACCTTGTTGGCTGACCAGAAATTCTGAGAAAAGTGACAAGAATACTCCTAATGGCCCATTCTTAAATGGAATTTGCATGAGCACTGTTTTTTGGCTGAGTTGTGCCACCAACCGAGACCTATGATTTGGCGACAGTCAATATTTTTTATGTTTTAACTTCTGTATGTAGGGGGTTAATCTATGACCGGATGAACTGGTCCTGAAGATACTTCAAACCGGGGTTCTCCCTTCACAAACTACTGAAACTAACATTCTTTACACTATGTAACAAGTTTATTAACTGGATGGTACCATACCACACATGTAATACAAAGTGATAAAGGGTTCTCTGCCCAACTTTCTTGCCATCGGTTATATCCAAATTTACAGAAGTCAACATGCTAATATATGTAGAATTTTCAAGTAAAATTATAATCATAAAAGAATCAACATTGGTAGCTGTGAAAAGAAAATGTAGAATTTTGTACTAACCCTTTACCCAACGCAACATTCTCAAAATTTATTATTTTAAATATTTTTCTAAATTTTTCAAAACTTTAAAAAAACACATCATGTGACCCCTCATTGGAACGAGCTCGTTGATGAGGGTTCACATTATATTGTTTGAAAAATAATATTATTTCAACTGCTGAATTTGCGAATTACGTGGGTGGATGCATCCGATTTGTTAGGTAAAGGGTTAATTAAGTGGGCATTGTAATGGATTTTATGAGTGAAAAACAAAAACATCTTAATGTCTTAATCAATCTATTCATTATTTTATCAACCTGTTATTCTCAAAGTATCTGAATTAACCCATTGTTTCTGAACTCCAGATTTCAGCCTGGTGATATTACAATAGAAGAGATGTATATAACACTGAGCTGTTCAGGCAACTCAAAGGTTAACTTGAGTGTTCCATTGTTTTACACAGCGAATGAACAATGCCTTTTTTATATACGACTGTTTGAAAAAAAAACAGTTACACTATGTAAATGGGTTGTCCGTCCATCCGGATTGATTTTTGTTCAGAGCGTTTCTCAGCCATATGGTGTCCAATCTTTTTCAAACTTGGCACACAAGTTAACCACCACAGGAACCAGTGTTGATTTTGATTGGATTTTCTTACCCAGAGTTATGAAAAATTCCAAGATGTGAGTCAACCGCTATGCTCTGAACCGTTTTCAGACATCTGATGCTCTTGAAGTGGTGAAGGGCTAAATTACTTTCGGTTATCATAATTTTCACATGGATTTGACTTGTTGCAATTTATGGGAGAGTGTCTGTAGGCCCTCTCCCATAAATTGCAGCAAGGCAAAACCTTATAGACTAATTAATTCTGTTTCAGTGATGGTATGAAGCACATCCACTGGGTACTAGGCCTTAAAGTTATAGTAGCAGTACTTCAGAATAAAGCCCAAATATATGCTTTCAGCTCTCTACCCATTAACATTTCCATTGCATCCTGTGTTTGCTTGTACATGTACCTTACTAGTTATACCCCCGCTTCGAAGAAGTGGGGGCTATATAGGAATCGCCCTGTACGTCCGTACGTCCGTCCGTCCGTCTGTCCGCCCGTCCGTACGTCCGTCCGTACGTCTTTCCGGACATGAAATTCTTGTGTGCGCAACTCCTCCTACATTTATCAATCAATTTGGACAAAACTTTTCAGACATCATCACTACTAAGTGAACATGCGCATATTCCAAAATTTTTGATCTGCGACAATTTTAACCAGGTTATCTTCCTTTGACTCAGATTTATTGTGTCTTTCCATCCGAACAAATTCTTGTGTGCGCAACTCCTCCTACATTAATGAACCGATTTTGATGAAACCTTTCAAACATCATCTCTACTAAGTGAACATGTGCATATTCCAAACTTTTTGATCTGCGACAATTTTAACCAGGTTATCTCTCTTGAACTTTGATTTAATATGGGTTTCTACATGAAATTCTTGTGTGCGCAACTCCTCCTACATTTATCAATCAATTTGGACAAAACTTTTCAGACATCATCACTACTAAGTGAACATGCGCATATTCCAAGATTTTTGATCTGCGACAATTTTAACCAGGTTATCTCCCTTTGACTTAGATTCATTATGTCTTTCAGTTCGAACAAATTCTTGTGTGCGCAACTCCTCCTACATTAATGAACCGATTTTGATGAAACCTTTCAAACATCATCTCTACTAAGTGAACATGTGCATATTCCAAACTTTTTGATCTGCGACAATTTTAACCAGGTTATCTCTCTTGAACTTTGATTTAATATGGGTTTCTGCATGAAATTCTTGTGTGCGCAACTCCTCCTACATTTATCAATCAATTTGGACGAAAGTTTACAGACATCATCACTACTAAGTGAACATGCGCATATTCCAAAATTTTTGAGCTGTGGCAATTTTAACTAGGTTATCTCCCTTTAACTTAGATTTATTATGGGTTTCTACATGAAATTCTTGTGCGTGCAACTCCTCCTACATTTATCAATCAATTTGGACAAAACTTTTCAGACATCATCACTACTAAGTGAACATGCGCATATTCCAAGATTTTTGATCTGCGACAATTTTAACCAGGTTATCTCCCTTTGACTTAGATTTATTATGTCTTTCCGTTCGAACAAATTCTTGTGTGCGCAACTCCTCCTACATTAATGAACCGATTTTGATGAAACCTTTCAAACATCATCTCTACTAAGTGAACATGTGCATATTCCAAACTTTTTGATCTGCGACAATTTTAACCAGGTTATCTCTCTTGAACTTTGATTTAATATGGGTTTCTGCATGAAATTCTTGTGTGCGCAACTCCTCCTACATTTATCAATCAATTTGGACAAAAGTTTACAGACATCATCACTACTAAGTGAACATGCGCATATTCCAAAATTTTTGAGCTGTGGCTATTTTAACTAGGTTATCTCCCTTTAACTTAGATTTATTATGGGTTTCTACATGAAATTCTTGTGCGTGCAACTCCTCCTACATTTATCAATCAATTTTGACGAAACCTTTCAAACATTATCACAACTAAGTGAACATATGCATATTCCCAAATTTTTGATCTGCGATCTGGGTTTTCAGATGGGATTCTTGTGTGTGCAACTTCTCCTACATTAATGAACCGATTTTGAATACATGTTGCACATTGTAAATGTGTTTTTCCAAATGTAAACCATATATGTGTGGGCTCTTTAAGTATTCAGTGCTGTTCTGTGGAAGGCCACATGCAAATACAAATTTCAACAACAAAAAATGATCTTTATGTATACATTTCCTTATGGCCTTCACCTACATGATCAGAAGTGCATTCCTCTAAAAACCCAAAGCGGGGGTATTAATCACCTTCAGTGATAGTTCTAGTTTGTTTTGGTGAACTTCTTGAGATAAGCAGCCGCTTTGCACCACATTCGATTGCTAAAAATTAATAATCATACAGGGTCAAATAAGGATCATACAGGTGGGAATTTTGTTCAAAAAAGAATAATCATACATGTATGATTATTAGGCACTCCAGAGTACAGGTTATGTTCAAATCAGGTTTTGGTATGATGTTATTGGTTGGATGAAAACAGTAGTTGTGTGCAATTCAATAAATGCCTACTGAGCATATTATGCAATGGCAGGCTGTATTGTTTATTACTATGAATAATCACCATTGAGGCCAATATTTACATTGTACACATACCAGTTTGAGCCTTGCAAATCTCAAATTTGGGTTCAAATCGAATCAGGCAGGTGAATTGGAATCAAATCAAATAAAATCTCGCTGTTAATCAAGTTGTAAATATTGCCCCTTCCTACAATCGTAAATCTTTCCAATCTCCTCAAAGGCGCATCATCGGTTTGGCCAATTGCAAGTCAGTACAAATGCAGAATATCCCAGAACAGAATTAACCCTTAAGGGCCTAATTCTGACTTTGATAATTTTTTAATGCAAAGGAACAGGTGCCTCAACATGCATTGTTTGGGTAAACTCAAAACTTGTTTTCCAGGTGCCTTGTTAGTTGTTTCTTGGCAAGCCATGGATGCATCAGTAGGCAGCCAAGACTTGGACTAGAAACAACTGCAAAACTGGAGGTAGACTTTCAATGCTTAGCGATTATGTATAAAAATCGCCAGGCCCTTAACTGGTAGAGTGCTGGAAGCCCATATTTGGGTTTTATTCTGAAGTGTAGGTACTGCAACTTAAAGGCTTCAAATTCAGTGGCTGTGCTTCATGTTATCTTTGAAGAGATGTTATTTAGTCTGTTAAGATTTGCCTTGTTACAATTTATAGGAGGGGAGCGCGGTGGCTCAGTAGGTAGAGGTGCAGGCTGCAAGCCGAGAGGTCCTCGGTTCGAATCCCACCTGCGGCAACCGCGTTGTGTCCTTGGGCAAGACACTTCATCTCCATTGCCCGCGTGGGGGCACGATGACGTGTACTAAGGCATTCTGCACGTCGATGGTACGCATGTCTTCAACCAATCTAACCCTGCCAGTGCTGCAGTGCGGAGTTACGATGTTGGGGAGCTGGCAGCTGTTCGTCGTTGCTCGGTGGTTCTCTCCGGGTACTCCGGCTTCCCCCACCCGTAACACTGTCACGGTCATGATTAACCATTGTGCATAAATATGTGACCTTAAAACACCAATAAATAAATATAAATTTATAAATTGTAACAAGGCAAAGACCTGTTAATAATTTTTGGTTGTCGAAAATAATTTAGCACTCTACCAGTTAAGGGTTAAGTAGTAATTTCCAGACGGAATAATCTTGAATTCTTCGATCATCAGGTTTCATGTACAGAAGACCAGGGGCCAGTACTATCAAACTTTTACAATTGTATTTACAAGAATTGTATTTTCTCGGTGTGACTTGAAATGGGTTAAAATGAACCATTAGTATTTTCAAAGATGTGGCAATTTGCCAGTTTAGGGAGATGACCAGCATAAGCATCAAGCTTTCTGTTGAATCCCTTCATTTTTGTGATTTACTTAATGTTTCTGTATGCTGCTTTCACTGTTTCAGAATTATATATTTGTTTCTTTTCTTTATTGTAAATCATATTGTTTGCAACTACAGTGTTTTCATTACTAAATATTGTTGAAACTAATTTGTCAGTTGATAAATTGCTATATCTTTCAAAATGCTAATGATTCATTTTAGTCAGTTATATTATTTGCGAGAAAATACAATTCTAGAAAATACAATTGTTAAAGTTTTATAGTATTGGCCCCTGATGATAGAAGAAGTGTTCCAAAGGGAGACACTTGGTAGGATTTTGAAAACATCCCTTTCAATTAATAAATTTATGATTCGGTACTTCACAAATCAAATCGAATCATCAGGAATGTTTTGAATTGAATCAGATTTCAAAACTTCTCCGTACCTTATTACCAGTCTACCCAGTCAGAAGAGCCTAGAATTTGGAGGTTGACCCTGGCTGTTGAAAGTGTCATTAAACCCCAGTAGATCAATAATTTGTAGGTTGTTTCTTGTATTAGTTTCCCCGTAGGATCCCCAGGAAGTGAAACAGTGCTTGTTTACTGTGTCAAACAAGCTCTGTTTTACTGGTAAAATAGGACTCTCGTCACCAGTGACTGCGGTGGAAGTCTTCTAAAATGGGCAACATCGGTATAGATGATTGGCTGGACATGACTTTCTGTCCATGTTGTGGTTATGATTTGCCATTGTGCAGAAGTTTGTGACTTTAACACCAATAAATATATAGAATATACCCATAGTAGCTAGGTGTACCAAATGTTCACCACGAGTGGTGTTAACCGCATGCCGCGAGTGGTGAACATTTGGTACACCAAGCTACTATGGGTATATTTTATTTATACCATGATTGTCAGATTATTAAGAGTCGCTGTTACTTTTTCTCAATTTTACTCAGCAGCAGCCGTACATACGTGCAAATTTCTTTTTGTTTATGTGAGCATCGGTGTGCAGTACTACCGCTGTCAATTTTATCACCGAACCGAAATATAAAAAGAAACAGAGCCTTTTTCATTTTAATAACACAATAACATACTATTTCGAGGTATGGATGCTTTATTAACATGAGACAATGCATGTTTGTTCATTTTCGATGTTTTATGGGGGTAAACTCATTTAAAAACGTAATAAATAATTGCCACTTTCATTTCACTCTTCGCAAGGCGACGTGCGATTCATTTAGAAAAGTTTGCATTCAGGTAGACGTCACCAAAGGTCAACTTGGATGTAGTTTTACTGTTGGTGTAAAATTTAACTATTGAAGTCACTTTGCTGGCATGTTCACCACGGTTGGTGTATAAAGCTAAAATTTATGTCATAGGCTTTTCATATATAGTGGAAGAGGTAATCATGGTTTAAAAATATATAATAAATTGACTGGAGATCATATCATTATTGAGTGCAGCAAGGCACCATCTGTAATGTATTAGCATTGCAGATGGCACTGTGTTGCACTCAAAAGGACGATATATTAACAATTGCCCAAACTGCACACAATATCATGTCAGATACATGTACATTGGGGAAATGAAGCACATTGTGCCACCTGAAGAACTTTCAGACGCATTCATACAAGTTGAACATGTTCTGAGAAAGATGCCCTGTTGGGCCATATCTATCAGGGGGCCAGTACAACATCTATCCAAATCAAGAATATTCTGGACCAATTTCTGATGGTTCTAAAATGCTTTACAAGCATAAGAAAAGCCGATAGATTTCTACTTACCACACGGCAAGTTTCTATGCAAAACATTAAAAGTAAATTACTCCCGGTCAATAAACAATTGGTATGGGAACTACTGCGGTTTATAGTGGTATGTTTTGGGGGCAATATGGGTACAAACGATTAGCTGGACTTTTCTGTCCATGTTGCAGTCACGATTTGCTATTGTGCAGACATATGTGACCTTAAACACCAATGCATAGAATCCATTAGTTTCTTTATATGCATGTTGCATTCACAATTAGCCATTGTGCAGAAATATCTGACCTTAAACACCAACAAATAAATAAATAAGGCAACACAAAGTAGATCTGTTTCTCAGGCCATTATTTGTAAAATTGCATGCAGGCGAGTGATTTTTTATTTTGTTTATGTTAATTATTTCTTTGCTATCAAAAGTTCATGTTGTTGGTTTATGTTTTCGACCTCATAATCTACGGAATAACACTGGTGGTGGTGTATTTCGTCCCTTGAGTGCAAGAAGGCTTTGCAATGCCAAGGCATTGCAAAGCCTTCTTGCACTCAAGGTACAAATTTATCAATTTTTTTAACTTGGGTAAAATATCGGACATAAACCATGTAATTATTATTTTTTATTAAAGTTTACGATGGTTATAAAAAGAGAGCATGCGGCAGCCAAAAGGACCATGTGGGAAAGCCTGAGAAATAGGTTCTTAATTTTTTTAGGCCTAAATAAATTGCATTAGTTTATTGATACGTCTGTATTCGTATTCAATACTTCATGTGATGATAACGTATATGTATAAATACTGAAGTGTGGTTTTGAAGTAATGTAATTGCAACAGATGGGCATTAAAAGAGGGTAAGACATTTATATCATAGATTATCAAGAAAGCTTATCTTTTCAACAAATCCTGAAGCCAAAGTTTTTTTCATTTTCTTTTTTTCTTTTTGTTTGTTTTTATTTAAATATTTATTTTGCCTTGTAGAAATTCTGCATTATTGAGTCTAAGAAATGTGTTTGAAATTGTAAATTTATTGATATGAAATGACGACCACACAAGTGTTTACTGATCATATTTACATAAAACTTAGGAGTTCAGTTCAGTTTATAAATAGCTGGATTGTGCTCATTTTATTTATAATTACAAATTAGTGAAGTTTTCAATGCATTTATCTATCAGTTATGGTTTTTATGTTTTCAAAGTGTATATTGTGATTCTGGATCTGTCTGTTAAACATTTGTTTATGTCTTCCGATTCCTAGTCCAGATCCAAATATGGCAAAGTTATTTTTTTACTTGGTCAGTTCAGATTAACTTCTCACCCAACACACTGTATTGAAGTTTGCTACAGTAAAACCTGTCTTGAGAGACCACCTGTCTTGAGAGACCACATCTACCAGGCACCAATTGGTTTTACTCTATAATGGACCTGCTATGGGAGACCACCTGTCTTGAGAGACCACTGTGACCTGGTACCAACTTGTATTTTTATGCCATAATGGACCTGTCTTGAGAGACCGCCCCTTTGAAGACTGAAACCATGACAAAAACATTTTACCTGTTCTGGAATTGAAAAATCCATTGTGGTTATACTAACATAAGTAAAAGTATTAAAAGCTCTTAATTTGGGTTTCAATTGCTAACTCATTAAAGATTGAGATGAGATAAGACCTCTGTGAAAAGATTAAGATTATTGCTGAATAAACAATTTCATAAATACCTGGAATGTGACGGATAGGAATAAAAATAAATTTGTGTTGAAAATCTTTTTGTAACAAATTGAAATGGACTGTTATAAAAATTATAAAAATAAATTAGTGTTGAAAATCTTCAATGAAGATTTTCAACACTAATTTATTTTTATAACAGTCCATTTCAATTTGTTACAAAAACTTCATAAAAAAGAACAACTACAAAGTAATTAACAAAAATCCATTCTTCTCCATTTCTGAATTTTGTGGTTGGTTATTCACTGACTTGAAAAAACCTGAAATCTGTTATGAGAGACCACCTGTCTTCAGAGACCACTTTTGTGTGGCCCAAAGGGCGGTCTCTCAAGACAGGTTCTACTGTATTTGAATTATTTTTCCAAATATTACAAAGTTACAACAAAACTATATATCATGTGACAACTCTTTGGAATGAGCTGGATGAGCACGTTCCAATCGGGGGCACATGATATGGTTTTGTTGAAGGCTTTAAAAAAAGTTTCAGCTGCTCAGTATGTAAATTATGTGGGTGTGTGTGCGTCCAATTAATTTGATAATGGGTTAACTTATAAATGGCATCCAAGATTTGGTTTATTTGAAAGAATTAAATTCTGAAAACCATAAAAAACGTGCTATTAATTAAAAATAGAATATATTTTAATTTTTGGAATTCACTTTAAAAATATTTCCTCAGTCCTGTATAAGTACACCCATTAGTTCATGAAATCCTGCACCTTTTGTAACAACATGTAACCAACTTAACTTATCCCATGTATTTTTACAGCCTCAGTCAGTGTATAATTTCATGTAGTGTGTGGGGAGCATGGTGGCTCAGTTGGTAGAGGTGCAGGCTGCAAGCCGAGAGGTCCTCGGTTCGAATCCCACCTGCAGCAACCGCGTTGTGTCCTTGGGCAAGACACTTCACCCCCCTCCCCCTGCCCACATGGGGGCACGGTAATGTTGTGCACTAAGGTGTACTGCATGTCGATGGTGCACCTGTCTTCAACCAATGCTAACCCTGCTTGTGTGGCGTTGGTATGTTGGGGAGCTGACAATTGCTCGCCGTTGCTCGGTGGTTCTCGCCGGGTACTCTGGCTTCCTCCACCCGTAAAACTGTCATGGTCATGGTTAACCATTGTGTAGAAATATGTGTCCTTAAACACCACTAAATAAATAAATATGTAGTGTGTGATATGACAGTTACAAATTTTTTATAACCAGAAAATGTGACTAACCCTGTGCAATGCACAGGGTTAGTCACACTTTCTGATTATAAAAAAATGTAATTTTTAACTGAGTAACTAATCCTTTGCAGTGTACAACTTTAGTCTAAATCTCATCTAAATCAACACTTTACCAAACTTAATGGACAAAGCCAGAAGTACTATACAAACTCGGCTTAAGACACCTCATTTGATTTTTTTTATTGAATTCCAACAATGAAAACATATTCCATTTTCAATTAAGAGCTTGTTAAAAAGTATAGACATAGTTGCAACTCTGGGTCAATTGACTGAAACGTTATGGTTTTTATGCAATTTACTCTCTAATCCTAGTTAAAACTTCCACGCCACACATGACTTAGTGGTAATACCATTTCACTGTACTACTGTGTACATGGTTCTGCTCATATTTGAACTTTGCATGCCTCGGGCACGAATTGAGCTACTGATTCCTGAACTGGCCGTGTTGATTGAAACTTGGGTAAAGTTTGATCTAATCCACGATAGTGTTCACAGCAGCATCAACAGGCTGCTGTATCTGATACATCTGCTACGTTTCCTCATGGAATTATGCGTCACTTTTTCTTCATCAAAAATCTTGTGTGTTTGCAGTACAATTTATTGTTATTTTTGCCTTGTCATTAACTTACTTGGTGCTACAAACTTATAAGTTGTTTTTATTTGGGCTTTACCCTTTGCTCAGCATAAAAAATAGATGACACTTGAAAACAAAATTTTTGAATAACTCTTTTTTTCCCTTTTTGTCTCAAAAACATAGGTTATGACCCTCTTTGGAATGAGCTCGACAAGCTTGTACCAAAGAGAGGTCATAACCTATGTTTTTGAGACACAAAAGCAAAATATAATGAAAATTAATTGGCGATTTTTGTGAATAGCGCCGGCCGGTTTTGGACGTTACGTTGGGTAAAGGGTTAACTGCACTATTTATTTACTTAGTGTTATGGTGGCAAATTTGAGTCCCGCGGAGCTCCGAGATTTGTTTTTATTTCAAAATTGCCTTGAGGATTCAATTTGATTAATGCTCTTCCAAGTTTTTTTTTAATCCTGGAGGAGGAATGTTTCCAAATGTCCAATCTTCCACAGTACCTAGCTCGTTGTACAAGTTCTGATTATCCAGCGGAGGACGTGTGCTGCCTTCTGGGAAACAAGTGTTAAGTGTCCCTAAATCTGATCGCTGATGGTGCTAGCTGGAAGAGCGAGGTGATGATGTGGGTAATTTGGTGCGATGGAATTAAAACCGAAGGGAAATATTGAGACGAATGACGTGAAAAGTAAAATGCACAATAATTGAGTACAGTGGAGCCCACTTAATTGGATATCTCTTAATTGTATATCCCTGTTAATTGAATATAATTTTCAAACACAAAACCATTTACCATACACTCAGTACAAATTTGATCTGTTAATTGCATATGGGTTGTAGAGTAAACTCCTGTTAATTGTATATAAATTTTTGTGATATGTCGAAGAAATTACTGTGACAAGCACCAAATTCCCCTTATTTATCAATTTTTTTGGCCTCACTACATCCAATACATGCATTTATTCTATTATATCTTGTTTGAAAGAGCTCTATGAGCTCTGTCAATCAAGATATAATAGAATAAATGCTCAGTTTACCTCCAGAACACAGGAAACTGACGAAATCCCTGTTAATTGTATACTCCTGTTAATTGAATAATTTTCACTGGCAAAATGGATATTCAGTTAAGAGGATTCTACTGTATTATTTTGATGCATCGAATCATTGCGTCAAAATAATATTCATTGTTTGTATGTTTCTCACTATTCATTGGACATCTCATTGGGAGCCATGTTTGTTTATTGTAAACAGATTGTTTTTTTCTTGTAAAACAGGATTTGGTAACCACCGTCTGAGATGGAAGTCCTCTAAAGCTGGCTGCATAGGCTTAAATGATTGGCTATACCTGCCTTTATCCAGGTGTTGATGATTTTACCACATATGCTGGAAGTGACGTTAAACACCAAATAAATACATGTAAATAAGATATTGAGCACAGTTTAATTACATGTATCTGTTTGACAGCAATGCTCAAATTCGAAGCATAATACTCTTCTGGGGGCGCGGTGGCTCAGTAGGTAGAGGTGCAGGCTGCAAGCCGAGAGGTCCTCGGTTCGAATCCCACCTGCGGCAACCGCGTTGTGTCCTTGGGCAAGACACTTCACCCCCATTGCCCAGATGGGGGCGCGATGACGCCGTGTACTAAGGCGTACTGCACGTCGATGGTACGCATGTCTTCAACCAATCTAACCCTGCCTGTGCTGCAGTGCGGAGTTACGATGTTGGGGAGCTGGCAGCTGCTCGTCGTTGCTCGGTGGTTCTCCCCGGGTACTCCGGCTTCCTCCACCCGTAAAACTGTCACGGTCATGATTAGCCATTGTGCATAAATATGTGACCTTAAACATCAATAAATAAATAAATAAATAAATAATACTCTTCTACTAGGGAGTGCTGTGGCTCGGTGGTTATGGTATTGGACTTCAAACCTAAAGGTCCACAGTTTGATCCCCACCAGGGGTAACTGCGTTGAGTTCTTGGGCAGGGCACTTAATCCCAGTTGCCAGCGTGTGCGCATGGTTGCGCTGTGCACTAGCGTACTGCACGTCGATGGTACTCTTGTCTTCAACCATGCTAATCCTGCTTGTGTGGAGTTAATGCCTCAGGGAGTCTTAACAGTTGCTCGCTGCTGCTCGGTGGTTTTCTCTGGGTACTCTGGCTTCCTCAACCCGTAAAACTGTCCGACACGAGCAGACTGACTGTCGAAAGTGTCAGTAAATTCCAATAAATAAATACTCTTAACGAAATTGCCAAGAAGAAAAATAAATGCTAGTATCGTGTCCAATGTATCACATCCTTTAACTCTCATGTCCCCATATAGCCACAAACTGACCCTTTTATATTGCCCTGAAAAAACTTGTCCAAAGTGTATTCTTCCTTGATTACTCCACTGACGGGGTTCATTTATCTTGACAGTGATTTTACGTCATTGTTGGCTGCCTGTACAGGCAGCCAACAATGATGTAAAAACAGTGCTAAGTTATCTGCAGTTGTAAAATGTATATACCGTAGTTAATAACCTAAACAGAACTTACGGGTTAATAGGACCTCTAAGTATGCAAGAGAGAAATATTGAGGAGCTATATGTGGGTGCCAGAAAGTTACTTTTTGTTATCAACCTGTTGAGACATGCAGCCTTCTGAGAGAACTGGAAGTGGAGCAATGCTTGGTTACTGTGGTAAATATGTTTCACCATACAAATTGGCCTTTGTGTAGTAAATATGTGTGTTGTTTCACTGAAGGGCTCAAATATGACGTATCACTGTCGGCACTACAAACCAAGAGGAAAAAATATTACTTTACTAATATTCGATGGAGGCAGATGACCCAGATGAATTTCCAGTCAACACAAAATTAAAAAAGTTTTCTGCTTCACTTTTTATAAGAGCTGTTATCGGTGCTCAAAATATTTGGTGTGTGCTCGTACGTTTATGTATTTGTTTATTCAAGTGTGCTGCATGTTTTGAACAACTTTTATTACAGAATTAAAATACTGTTTTATTTTATGCACTGTGTATTTATTGCAGATTTATTTTCAGAGGATTGATGACATTTTATCAACGAAGTTGGTTAACCCTTTACCCAACGTAACGGCCAAAACCGGCCAGCGCTATTCTCAAAAATCGCCAATTAATTTTCAAAATATTTTCATTTTTTGTCTCAAAAACATAGATTATGACCCCTCGTTGGAACGAGCTCGTCGAGCTCGTTCCAACGAGGGGTCATAACCTATGTTTTTGAGACAAAAAATGAAAAAAAATAGTCATTCAAGAATTTTTTTTGCAAGTGTCGTCTGCTTTTCATGTTAGGTAAAGGGTTAAATATAGTAATTGTGCGTAAGTAAACCTTCGTGGACATACGAGAACATGACGAGAAGATTATTCGAACGTTTTTTTTTTTTATTCTTTGACACACAAAGCACTGTGTTGTTTGATACAAATGAACCCTTTTCAAGAACTGTGGGTGGTTAGAGTGAAGGTGTACACTCACACACTCTTTTTTTAGCTCATCTTGACAAAGTCAAGCTGAGCTAATCTCATCGCTCTCCGTCCGTCGTCCGTCAACACCATGTTTGGGTCTTCTCCTCCAAAGCCACTGTGCCAATTCAAGTGAAAGTTTGTGTGAGTGATAGTCCCAAAGGGGCATTTCATTTTTGTTCAACTCGACATGCCCAGCCCCATAGGGAGGGAGTGGGGGAAAATGCTCCAAAATATTTTAAAAATCTTCTCAAGAACCAGTGTGTACAATGACTTGATATTTGCTATGGAGCTTCCATATGAGGTGTAGAATCAAGTTTGTTCAAACGGAGTTCGTGAAGCAATATTTGGCTTTGTAATAGGAGGGGTAAGATTTTTGGCCTTGCCCAAAATTTCTATTTTCTGAACCGATGGTCCGGTATGAACCAAATTTGGTTTGTGGTATTATTGGGTCATAAGTACTTGACCCATGCAAAAAAAAATTCCTGCATCCCCATCGGAACCCTGGGAGCTAAAAATAGAAATATTTTCAAACACCCATATTTCCCAAACCACACGGAACAGAGAGCTGTTATTTGGTATGAAGTATCCTTAGGACCAGTAGAATTGAATGGTTAAATGTTATGTTAGGGTGTTCTGTAATGGGCAACGAAAAAATGCTCTGTCAGCATATTTGCAAAAATTTAAAAAAAATCTTTTCTCCAGAACCAATCATCAGAATCTTTTGATATTTGGTATTCAGCATTCATAGGGGGGTCAGATAAAAGTTTGTTGAAATAAAGCTCATTGGTTCATATTTGGGCTCTCTACAGGAGCCCGGAGTTTTAACATAGGGTAATATGGGGAATATTCTTTAAAAATCTTCTTCTTCAGAACCACCAGTCAGAATCTTTTAATGTTTGGTATACATCATTGTTATGAGGGTCAGATTCAAGATTGTTCAAACCAAGTCCCTAGGTTAATATTTGGGCTTCCTACAGAAGCCCAAATTTTATCTTTGTTCAGAATGGAGGGTAATTTAAAAAAAATCTTCTTCTTCAGATACTCCAGTCAGAATGCTTTGATATTTGGTATGCAACATCTCTACAGGGGTCAGATTCAAGTTTGTTCAAATCAGATCCCTAGGTATATATTTGGGCTAACTATGGTAGCCCAAATTTTTACTTAGTGCAATATGAGAAAATTTCTTTAAACATCTTTTGTGCCAATTCAAGTGAAAGTTTGTGTGAATGTACAAATGAACCCTTTTCAAGAACTGTGGGTGGTTAGAGTGAAGGTGTACACTCACACACTCTTTTTTTTAGCTCATCTTGACAAAGTCAAGCTGAGCTAATCTCATCGCTCTCCGTCCGTCGTCCGTCAACACCATGTTTGGGTCTTCTCCTCCAAAGCCACTGTGCCAATTCAAGTGAAAGTTTGTGTGAGTGATAGTCCCAAAGGGGCATTTCATTTTTGTTCAACTCGACATGCCCAGCCCATAGGGAGGGAGTTGGGGAAAATGCTCCAAAATATTTTAAAAATCTTCTTCTCAAGAACCAGTGTGTGCAATGACTTGATATTTGCTATGGAGCTTCCATATGAGGTGTAGAATCAATTTTGTTCAAACGAAGTTTGTGAAGTAATATTTGGGTTTGAAATAGGAGGGGTAAGATTTTTGGCCCCAACCAAAATTTCTATTTTCTGAACCAATGGTCCGGTATGAACCAAATTTGGTTTGTGGTACATTGTATTATTGTGTCATAAGTACTTGACCCATGCAAAAACAAAAAATCCCACATCCCCATGGAAACCCTGGGAGCTAAAAATAGAAATATTTTCAAACGCCCATATTTCCCAAACCACACGGAACAGAGAGCTGTTATTTGGTATGAAGTATCCTTAGGACCAGTAGAATTGAATGGTAAAATGTTATGTTAGGGTGTTCTGTAATGGGCAACGAAATAATGCTGAGTCAGTATATTTGCAAATATTTATAAAAAAAATCTTTTCTCCAGAACCAATCATCAGAATCTTTTGATATTTGGTATACAGCATTCATAGGGGGGTCAGATAAAAGTTTGTTGAAATAAAGCTCATTGGTTCATATTTGGGCTCTCTACAGGAGCCCGAAGTTTTAACATAGGGTAATATGGGGAATATTCTTTAAAAATCTTCTTCTTCAGAACCACCAGTCAGAATCTTTTAATGTTTGGTATACATCATTGTTATGAGGGTCAGATTCAAGATTGTTCAAACCAAGTCCCTAGGTTAATATTTGGGCTTCCTACAGAAGCCCAAATTTTATCTTTGTTCAATATGGAGGGTAATTTAAAAAAATCTTCTTCTTCAGATCCACCGGTCAGAATGCTTTGATATTTGGTATGCAACATCTCTAAGGGGGGCAGATTCAAGTTTGTTCAAATCAGACCCCTAGGTATATATTTGGGCTCACTATGGTAGCCCAAATTTTTACTTAGTGCAATATGAGGAAATTTCTTTAAAAATCTTCTTCTTCAGATCCACCAATCAGAATGCTTTTTTTATAATTGGTATACAACATCTCTAGGGGAGTCAGATTCCAGGTTGTTCAATTCAAGTGCTTAGGATAATATTTGGGCTCCATATGGGAACATGAAAAAATTTAACTTAGTACAATATGACGGAATTTCTTCAAAAATCTTCTTCAGATCCGCTCGTCAGAATGCTTTCACATTTGGTATACTACATCTCTAGGGGGGTCAGATTCAAGTTTGTTCAAATCGGATTCATAGGTTAATATTAATAATAACAGTAAGAATGCTTTCATATTTGGTACATAACATCTCTAGGGAAGTCAGATTCAACTGTGTTCAAATCAAGAGCCTGGGTTAATATTTGGGCTCTCTGTGGGAGCCGGAATTGGCCATTTTGCTGAAGAATTAAACATTTTGTATTCAGTACCCTCTAGAGGTTTGTAACTAAGATTAATCCACATAGGTTGTATCAAGGGGCTTCATAGGGGAGCTCTACATTTTACTTTATGATCAACTGAAGAAAAGGCATGATGCCCAGATTATTTTTGTCACTCCTGAGGGACTCAAGGATTGACAGTGTAGCCTATGGAGATGGCTTGCTTAATGTAGACTCATTCTTGGACTCTGTTTAAATTGTGTTCTGTTCAAGATGAGCACTTCAGGCCCCGTGGGGCCTCTAGTTTGTACAGAACTTCTGTATGAAAGTTCTGATTTGAATAAATTTTTGTATGAATGTTTAGTAACATGGAATACATCACATATAATATGGGTTTTTGGCTCGTGCAGACATTATGCAAATTAGATGAACTTGGATTTATTCAGTGCTACTTATACTCTGTAAGTGTACATGTCAATACTGCTAGGGCTGGAGGCTGTATTTATGAACCGATCTTCACGAAACTTCTTTGGTACCTTTGTTATCACCTTGGGATGAGAACGGTTGTTTTTGGGAGTGTGGCCCGAAATCCAGGATGGCTGCCGGCAGCCATTTTGTACCAAAATTAGGTACAATCAGTTTTGGGTACAGAACTTCTATATGAAGGTTCTGATTTGAATAAATTTTTGAATGAATGTTTAGTAACATGGAAAACATCACATATAATACGGGTTTTTTTCTCGTGCAGAAATTATGCAAATTAGGTGAACTTTGATTTATTCAGTGCTACTTATACACAGTAAATGCACAGGTCATTACGGCACGGGCTAGAGGCTGTATTTATGAACCGATCTTCACGAAACTTCTTGGGTACCTTTGTTATCACCTTGGGGTTAGAACGAGTGTTTCTGGGTGCGGTCCAAAATTCAAGATGGCTGCCAGTGGCCATTTTGTACGGAAATTAGGTCCAATCAGTTTTTTGTACACAACTTCTATATGGCTCAGGCTCGAGGCCGTATTTATGAACCAATCTTCATGAAACTTATTGTGTACCTTTGTTATCACCTTGCGACAGAAACAAGTGTTTTGGGGTGCCTTTGTTATCACTGTGCTTTGAGAACAAATATTTTGGGGTTCAGTCAGACCCACTCTGGGACTCAAAGATTTTTTTTCTAGTTTAGCATCGAACTGTTACCCACCTTTACAATACTTTACCTATACATTTGTTACAGGCTAATGTCAGTGTTTATGTACAGACCATTAGAATACTTTATATGTACCTTTGTTATCAGATCATTACCTAGATGTGTGTCATTGTTGTGTCACATACTATACATGTACATGTCTTACACAAGTTGAGCTACAGTGTCATTGACACTTTTATTTTTAGCTTAACTTTGGTGAAGCCAAATTTGAGCTTATGCCATGGCCAGTTGTCCGTCGTCTGTCTGGCCGTCTATCCATCTGTCCATCTGTCCATCAACAATTCAATACGGCTCAGGCTAGAGGCCGTATTTATGAACCGATCTTTACGAAACTTCTTGGGTAACTTTGTTATGACCGTGAGACGAGAACGAGTGTTTTTGGGTCTGGTCCGAAATTCAAGATGGCTGCCAGCTGCCATTTTGTACCGATGATGCAGAAATCTGTTTTTTACACAGAACTTCCATATGAAAGTGCTGATTTGAATAATTTTTTGTATGAATGTTTAGTACCATGGGATACATCACATATAATACGGGTTTTTTTCTCGTACGTAAATTATGCAAATTAGACTAACTTTGATGTATTTAGTGTTACTTTCAACACTGTCAGTACAAATGCCAATATGGCTCGGGCTAGAGGCCACATTTATGAACCGATCTTTACGAAACTTCTTGGGTACCTTTGGTATCACCGTGGGACGAGAACGAGTGTTTTAAGGTGCGGTCCGAAATTCAAAATGGCCGCTGGTAGCCATTTTGTTCAAAATTAGGGGCAATCAGATTTTTGCACAGAACTTCCACATGAAAGCTCTGATTTGAATAATTTTGTGTGTGAACGTTTAGTACCATGGGATACATCACATATAATACAGGTTTTTTTCTCGTGCAGAAATTATGCAAATTAGATGAACTTTGATTTTTTCAGTGCTACTTACACACAGTAAGTACACATGTCAATACGGCTCGGGCTAGAGGCTGTATTTATCAACATATCTTCATGAAACTTCTTGGGTACCTCTGCTATCACCTTGGGACGAGAACAAGTGTTTCTGAGTGTGGTCCAAAATTCAAGATGGCTGCCAGTGGCCATTTTGTACTGAAATTAGGTCTAATCAGTTTTTTGTACACAACTTCTATACGGATTAGGCTAGAGGCCGTATTTATGAACCGATCTTTACGAAACGTCTTGGGTACCTTTGTTATCACCGTGGGATGAGAACAGGTGTTTTGGGTGTGGTCCGAAATTTAACATGGCCACCAGCAGCCATTTTGTACCAAAATTAGTGCAATCAGTCTTTTGTACAGAACTTCCGTATGAAAGTTCTGATTTGAATAAATGTTTTTGTATGAATGTTTAGTAAAATGGAATACATCACATACAGTAGAGGTTTTTTCTGATTTTTGCAGAAATTATGCAAATTAGATGAATTTTGATTTATTTAGTGCTACTTATACACTGTAAGTGCACATGTCAATACTGCTCGGGCTAGAGGCTGTATTTATCAACCGATCTTCACGAAACTTCGTGGATACCTTTGTCATCACCTTGGGACAAGAATGAGTGTTTCTGAGTGTGGTCCAAAATTCAAGATGGCTGCCAGTGGCCATTTTGTACCGAAATTAGGTCCAATCAGTTTTTTGTCACAACTTCTATACAGCTCGTATTTATGAACTGATCTTCACGAAACTTCTTGGGTACCTTTGTTTTCACCTTGGGACAGAAATGAGTGTGTTTTGAGGTGCCTTTGTTATTACTGTGCTATGAGAACAAATATTTTGGGGTTCAGTCAGACCCACGCTGGGACTCAAAGATTTCTTTTCTAGTTTAGCATCTGACTGTCACCCACCTTTACAATACTTTACCTATACATTTGTTACAGGCTACGGTCAGTATTTATGTACAGGCTGTTACAATACTTTATATGTACCTTTGTTATCAGGTCATTACCTAGATGTTTGTCATTACTGTGTCACATACTATACATGTACATATCTTGACAAGTTGAGCTACAGTGTCATTGACACTTTCATTGAAACAGCATTCATAAATGTGTGCTGGCACTATTTGGTAAACAGTATTATGATGATACTGTTGATTTATAACTTAACCCTGCACATATGGTTTCAGAGAAGTAGATATGGATTTCCAGCAATTGTGTCTGGAATATTATGAAATGCAGTCTGTCCCCATCCGTCCATCCATCCATCTGTCCATCCATCCATTCGTTCGTCTGTCTGTCTGCCTGCCTGGCTGTGCCTGAAAGATTGCCTGCCTGCCCACGTGCCCACCCACGCACCCGTCCATATGTCTGCCGGCGTGCCGGATTGGTCTGATTGGTCAATTTTGAAAAATCTCCTCTGAAACTACAAGGCCAAATGTTTTGAAACTTCATATGATTGATGACTGGGACACCCTCTTTCAACGCTCCTCATTAGCTCACCTGACTGAAAGTCAGGGTGAGCTTTTCTGATCACTTTTCGTCCGTCGTCCATCGTGAAGGTGGTGTTTGGGCCTTTTTCTCCCAAACCACTGGCCGCATATTAATGAAATTTCATGTGAGTATGGGTTTTATAAGGGCATTTTGATTTTTCATCAAATATGGTTTCGGCTCATATTGAGCAGAGGGATGGGGCAAAAATGCTCCAATTCTTAAAAAATCTTCTTTTCAAGAACCAGCAATAGCAGAGACTTGATATTTGGTATGCAGCTTCCTTTTGAGGTGTAGACTCAAATTTGTTCAAGAGAAGTTCGAGGGGCTATATTTGACGATGTTAAAGGAGGGGCAAAAATTTTGGCCCCGCCCCAGATTTCTATTTTCCAAACCGCGAGGCCGATTTGAACCAAATTTTACGTGAGTGCTTATTGGGTCATAAGTACCTAATTTATGCAGAATTTTTTTTCCCCATAGCCCCGTGGGAACCACAGGAACTAAAAATGGAAAAAAATTAAAACGCCCATATCTCCAAAACTACACGGCACTGAGAATTCTTATTTGTTGTGAAGCTTCCTTAGGACCAACAGAATGGATTGGTAAAAAAAAAAATTGCCATTGGTTTTATCATGGGGTACTTTTTGGGGACTTTGAAAAAGTGCTGAGTCAGCATATTTTAACACTGTGGGTAATGGGAAAAACATATAAGACAACTTTTCTCCCAAACCACTGCTCCAAAAGCTTTCAAATTTCACATATAACATCTTTGGAAGATTGTTTCACATGTTTATTGAAATCAATTGCCTGGGTCCATATTTGGGCTCTCTATGGGAGCCCAAATGTGTAAATTAGCGCAGTATGAGGAGTATTTTTTAAAAATCTTCTTCAGATCTACCAATAAGAATCTTCAGCATCCTTGGGGGGGGGGGGGGGGGGGGGGGAGATTCAAGTTTGTTGAAGCCAAGTCGCAGGGTTCATATTTAGGCTGAAAATTTTGGGTCCCGTTGCCGACTTAGAAATTTTGGACCAAAATACGGAAACAATTTTTTGTTTTTTTATGCGTTTCGGTCAATTTTAAGACAAAAAAAATTTTTTTTTTTACACTGAAAATTTGTGGTCCGGGTGGGACTTACAAAATTTTGCACCAAAATCCCAAAAAATGTTTTGGGGTTTTTTCTGCGTTTCGGTCAATTTTAAGACAAAAAAAAGTTTTTTTTTTTACACTGAAAATTTTGGATCCGGAATTTTGGACCAAAATCCAGAAATTTTTTTTTTTTTTTTTTTTTTATGCATTTCTGTGGACCAAAATTTGGAAATTTTTTTGTTTTTGTTTTTTATGCATTTCTGTCAATTTTAAGACAAAAAAACATTTTTTTTTCCCCTGTAAAGTTGGGGTCCGGGTGGGACTTAGAAAATTTAGGACCAAAATCCGGAAATTTTTTTTTTTTTTTTTTTTTTTTTATGCATTTCTGTCAATTTTAAGACAAGAAAATTTTTTTTTTTCCCCTGAAAATTTGGGGTGCAGGTGGAACTTAGAAAATTTTGGACCAAAATCCGGAATTTTTGTTGTTGTTTTTTTTATGCATTTCTGTCAATTTTAAGACAAAAAAAAAAAATTATTTTTTTCCCTGAAAATTTTGGGTCCGGGTGGGGACTTAGAAAATTTGGGACCAAAATTTGGAAATTTTTTTTTTGTTGTTTTTTATGCATTTCTGTCAATTTTAAGACAAAAAAAATTTTTTTTTTCCCCTGAAAATTTGGGGTCCAGGTGGGACTTGGAAAATTTTGGACCAAAATCCGGAAATTTTTTTTGTTGTTTTTTATGCATTTCTGTCAATTTTAAGACAAAAAAAAAAAAAAAAAAATTCCCCTGAAAATTTGGGGTCCGGTATGGGACTTAGAAAATTTTGGACCAAAATCCGGAATTTTTTTGTTTGTTTTTTTTATGCGTTTCTGTCAATTTTAAGACAAAATTTTTTTTTTTTTTTACACCGAAAATTTGGTGTCCGGGTGGGACTTAGAAAATTTTGGACCAAAATCCGGAAATTACTTTTATCGTTTTTTATGTGTTTTAAGAAGAAGAAAAAAATTTAGGCTGAAAGTATTTTGTTTGGGAAAAAATCTGTTTTTTATGCGTTTATCTCAATTTTGGGACGTAAAAGTGCCGGAACTGAAAATAAAAGGAAAATCCTGTGTGTTGTGTGGGCACAATCGCTTCATCTAGTTGGTATATGCTTTTCTTAGGAGGAGCGTATGCAACTTATTCAATTCAAGTCCCTGGTTTGATATTTAGACTACCATGTCAGGTGAGCGCCCTCAGGCCCCCTGGGGCCTCTTGCTTAATGTTGATCTTGTTGCAAACATGGCCACAATTGCAGCTTATAGTTACTATAGAAACCTATGGGAAATCACATTTTCACCTTCTCTGGAACTGCTGAGCCGACGTGAGCGAAACCTCGCAGGAATGGACTATAGGAGGCCCTCTACAAACGATCCACTTTTTGTTCCCATTGGTTGGAAAATATGGCCACCAGAGACATTCTCTGATTCTGATTGATGGATTTTGAAAAATCTTCCCCTCTGATACTCCAAAGTCAAATGTTTTTGAAACTTCACATGATTGAGGACTGGGACACCTTCTACCAGTGACCCTGATGTAATGTTGCAAACATGGCCACAATTGTAGATCATAGTTACCATGGACAGCCTATGGGAAATCACATTTTTATATACTCTCCCAAAAAAGAAAGTGTGCATGCTAAAAATAACACTAAAAAAAGATATTTATCATTTTCATTCATGGAAATTTTATTCAATCACAGATGAATCAATTTGTGATCAACACGAGAAATTTCATTACGCTACGACGAATACTCTTGGTACCATGGAGAATCAAAGACACTAAGGGTCAAACACAAAAGTCACACACTCAATATCTTGTATGACCTCCGTCTGCATCGACTACTGCTGTGCATCTACGCCTCATGGAAGCGAACAAGTTAGCATGGAAGTGTTGTGGGATGTTGTTCCATATTCTGATAAGCTGTCTTTGGAGTTCAAGCTTTGACGGTGCATGGGGAAGCCGGCGTAGCTGACATTTCATTTCGTCCCATACGTACTCAATGGATGAGATATCGGGCAAATTTGCGGGCCAGGGAAGAACATCCACTTGTTGTTGCTGCAGATACTGTTGAACGACACGAGCTGCGTGGGGTCGGGCGTTGTCCTGCTGTAGAATGACGCCGGGGCCGTGACGTTGCAGAAATGGGACAACAACAGGTGTAAGCACTTCATCACGATATCTGGCTGCATTGAGATTGCCATCAATAATGCCCAGCTCAGTTCTGTTACAGGCAGTGATGCCACCCCACACCATGAGAGACCCTCCCCATAACGGTTTCGCTCCACGACACATGGATCTGCGAGCGTTCGTTTCGACGTCTGTACACTCTCTGGCGGCCTGTTTGAGGATGTATCCGTCTAAGGTTAGGGATGTTCCTGGCTGTCCTCGTTGCCGTTTGTTGCCGGTTCCGGAGTTGGATGACACGGATATACCGATCTTGTGCAGGGGTGGTAACTCAGGGTCTCCCATAGCGGGGTTGGTCTCGAACGTCATCATGTTGTGCATGTCGATGGACTAGCCTGTCTACAGTGTTACGGTGGCAGTTCAAATGCTGGGCAACCTCTCTGTGTGTTCTGCCAGCTCTAATCATACCCAGGGCAAGGAGACGTTGATTCATTGTCAATCTTGGCATGTTAATGTGCAGTCGTTTTAACAGCAGCGCAAGTTTGAATGTGAACGATAGGAAGGCCTTACTTTCGTGTTTAAATACCCAAGGATTCACACTGCTGCATGAATTTTCAGACTCTCCACGTGCAAAACATGCCTTTTCACAAACGTGCAGCACGTCATTTAACGTTAATGCAATTTTAACGGGGAAAGCTGTTTTTGTGTTCAATATAACTTATTCATGAACAGGTTAACACTCTTTACACCTACGAAATTATTTTTTTGGAGTTTGATCAATTTCTGCAAAAAACACTTTCTTTTTGGGGGCAAGTATATGTAGTTTCAGGCTCTTTAGATCCTCTAGTTTATGTTTTGCTTATCTGTTAAACGGGTTTTACATAAACTGTTCAATTTGATTTTCGAAACTGGCATAATACCCTCACTTTGGAAGGAGTCTATTATCTGCCCAATACCTAAAAACAAAACTCAAGACCCCAGAATCCCCCAAAACTACAGAGGCATATCTCTCATATCGACCTGTGGAAAATTATATAACAGAATTTTAAACAGTCTTCTCATTGAACATCTGGAAAGTAACGATTTACTCGTTGATGAACAAAATGGTTTTCGTCCCAAAAAATCTTGTACGGACAATATTTTTGCCCTCACAAGTATACTGAGAGGTAAGAGCGAGACCTTTACAGCCTTTATAGATTTCCAAAAGGCATTTGATTGTGTGGATAGGGAGGGACATGCTGTTTTTTAAACTGCTGAAATTGGGTCAAGATGGAAATATGTACAAATCATTTAAAAATATTTATCAAAGTACAACATCCCAGGTAAGAATTAATGGAAATATGGCAAGCAAATTTAACTGCGAAAGTGGCTCGAAGCACGGCGACAGTCTATCTTCAACATTTTTCAGTATTTTTAGCTCAACTTTAACGAAGTCAAATTTGAGCTATTGTCATGGCCCATCGTCCGTCGTCCGTCTGTCCGTACGTCAACAATTGGCTATGGCTCGGGCTAGAGGTCGTATCTATGAACCGATCTTTACGAAACTTCTTGTGTACCTTTGTTATGACCCTGGGACGGGAACGAGTGTTTTTAGGTGTGGTCCGAAATTCAAGATGGCTGCCAGCGGCCATTTTGTACCGATGATGCAAAAATCAGTTTTTTGTACAGAACTTCTGTATGAAAGTTCTGATTTGAATAAAGTTTTGTATAATTGTTTAGTACCATGGGATACATCACATATAATACGGGTTTTTTTCTCGTGCGTAAATTATGCAACTTAGACTGACTTTGATTTATTTAGTGTTACTTTCAGAGCTGTAAGTGCCAAGCTGCTATGGCTCGGGCTAGAGGCCGTATTTATGAACCGATCTTTACGAAACTTCTTGGGTACCTTTGTTATGACCGTGGGACGAGAACGAGTGTTTTTGGGTTTGGTCCGAAATTCAAGATGGCTGCCAGCCGCCATTTTGTACCGACGATGCAGAAATCTGTTTTTTGTACAGAACATCCATATGAAAGCTATGATTTGAATAATTTTTTGTATGAATGTTTAGTACCATGGGATACATCACATATAATACGGGTTTTTTTCTCGTGCGTAAATTATGCAAATTAGACTAACTTTGATGTTTTTTGGTGTTACTTTCAGCACTGTAAGTGCAAATGCCAATACGGCTCGGGCTAGAGGCCGTATTTATGAACCGATCTTTACGAAATTCCTTGGGTACCTTTGTTATCACCGTGGGACGAGAACGAGTGTTTTTGGGTCCGGTCCGAAATTCAAGATGGCCGATGGCAGCCATTTTGTACAAAATTTGGTGCAATCAGATTTTTGCACAGAACTTCCATATGAAAGTGCTGATTTGAATAATTTTTTGTGTGAATGTTTAGTACCATGGGATACATCACATATAATACAGGTTTTTTTCTCGTGCAGAAATTATGCAAATTAGATGAACTTTGATTTTTTCAGTGCTACTTACACACAGTAAGTACACATGTCAATACGGCTCGGGCTAGAGTCTGTATTTATGAACCGATCTTCACGAAACGTCTTGGGTACCTTTGTTATCACCTTGGGACGAGAACAAGTGTTTCTGGGTGCGGTCCAAAATTCAAGATGGCTGCCAGTGGCCATTTTGTACCGAAATTAGGTCTAATCAGTTTTTTGTACACAACTTCTATATACGGCTCAGGCTAGAGGCCGTATTTATGAACCGATCTTTATGAAACTTCTTGGGTACCTTTGTTATCACCGTGGGATGAGAACGAGTGTTTTTGGGTGTGGTCCAAAATTCAAGATGGCCACCAGCAGCCATTTTGTGCCAAAATTAGTGCAATCAGTCTTTTGTGCAGAACTTCTGCATGAAAGTTCTGATTTGAATATATTTTTGTATGAATGTTTAGTAACATGGAATACATCACATATAGTACGGGTTTTTTTCTCGTGCAGAAATTATGCAAATTAGATGAACTTTGATTTATTCAGTGCTACTTATACACTGTAAGTGCACATGTCAATACGGCTCGGGCTAGAGGCTGTATTTATGAACCGATCTTCACAAAACTTCTTGGGTACCTTTGTTATCTCCTTGGGACGAGAACTAGTGTTTCTGGGTGCAGTCCAGAATTCAAGATGGCTGCCAGTGGCCATTTTGTACCGAAATTAGGTCCAATCAGTTTTTTGTCACAACATCTACACAGCTCATATTTGTGAACTGATCTTCACGAAACTTCTTGGGTACCTTTGTTTTCACCTTGGGACAGGAATGAGTGTGTTTTGGGGTGCCTTTGTTATCACTGTGCTATGAGAACAAATATTTTGGGGTTCAGTCAGACCCACTCTGGGACTAAGATTTCTTTTCTAGTTTATCATCTGACTGTCACCCACCTTTACAATACTTTACCTATACATTTGTTACAGACAACGGTCAGTATTTATGCACAGACCGTTACAATACTTTATATGTACCTTTGTTATCAGGTCATTACCTAGATGTTTGTCATTGCTGTGTCACATACTATACATGTACATGTCTTTGTCTTGACAAGTTGAGCTACAGTGTCATTGACACTTTCATTATAAATGATTTGGCCCTGGAAATTAAGCAGGAGAATAGAGGGGTTGTGGTCGGAGACCATAATGTCTCTATCATTCTATACGCGGACAATGTTGAACGACTCACCGAAAATGACGAAGACTTGCAACACATGTTAAATGTTGTTGACTCTTGGTGTAAGCAATGACGTCTGAACGTAAATGTTAATAAAAGTAAAATAATGCATTTTAGGAATAAATAGAACATTAACAAATTTTCTGTTGGGAGTCAAAGAGCTCGAAATTGTTGATCAATATAAATTCTGAGGTATTATCCAACTTGAACACAAAGACTTCGAAGCTACAGCTGATGTCTTAGCAAAGGCAGGTGGGCGTGCATTAGGGTTAGTAATATCAAGTATCCATCAATATAAAGATATTGGATTCCAAACCTACCAAAAATTATACCAGCAATGTGTATGTCCTATCCTAGATTACAGCTCTGGAGCCTGGGGTTATAACAAATATAATAGTATAGACTTATTCCAAAACAGAGCCCTGAGATATTTTCTTGGTGTCCATAGATTCGCACCCCTTGCAGCAGTAAACGGAGATGTGGGGATGAATTGCCCAAGAACAAGGAGATGGGTCAGTATTATACGTCTGTGGAATTTTATGATCAATATGGATGATCAGAGACTGGTAAAGAAAATATTTTTGTGGGATCATAATACTGTGTCTGGTGGGTGGCATACTGATGTGAGTAGAATACTAGATGAAGTTGATCAACCTGATGTTTACCTGATGTTTATTCACTTTTTTTCTCCAATGTGCATTTTGAACTATTTACAGTCACTACATGCAGAACCTTTTTCTTTCCTTTTGTCAAAAATGCTTTTTTTGTTGAAGTTTGTGGTTAAAAATCCAGACAGAAATTATTTCCCTCCCCCCCCCCCCCCCCAATTAGTCATTTTTTTTTTCTTTCCTCCAATATGCATTTTGAACTATTTACAGTCACTACATGCGGAACCTTTTTTTAAACTCACGTAACCCCCAAAGCCCACCCCCACCCCACCCACCGGGGGGGGGGGCTAATTAGGCACTTTTTTTCTTTCGTCAAAAATGCAGTTTTACAGTTTTGGTTAAAGTTTGTGGTTCAAAACCCAGACAAACACCACCCCCACCCCCACCCCCATGGTGCCAGTTAGGTATTTTTTTTTCTCTGCTCAAAATGCATTCTGAAGGATTTAGACTGACCACATGTGGAAAAAAAAATGGACTCCCCTCACACACCCCCACTCTTCCCCACCCCTCACCCCCACCCCACCTCCTCCTCACCCAGGGCCATTCATGCAATATTTTTTCTTTGGTACAAAATGCATTTTTAGCCTGACAATAGTCAGGGCTATAGTCATGACTTTCGTTCGTCCATCTGTCTGCAAACAATTGGTTTCCAACTGATTACTCCAGTTTGGATTATTTTATTTGTTTTCAACCAAAGTTGATATGTGTATTTTCCAGCTAGTAATACAGGCCAGGTTTCAATATAGGTTCCACCCCCCCCCCCCCCCCCCCCCACACACACACACACACACAAACACACCTACACGCACACACACACACGTGTCACTTAGGCAATTATTCCCAAAATGCATTTTAAAGGATTGGAAGTTATTACATGCAAAAAAGAAAATTGACTCATATAGCCCAACATCGCTTTATGTACTGCATCTTTAATCTTTTACCTAACATAAGTTGAAGCCAACAGTACAAATTATGTTTCTGAAACATCAGATTTTTTCATTTTTTATTTACTTCTAACCATGGCTTATTACTCCTTATTGGGACAAGCTCATCAAGTTTGTTCCATTAATATTAAGGTCATGAGGTATGTTTTGAAGTAGAGAAATAAAAAAATAAAATTTGAATAGCAAATTTTGTATATCACTAGTGCAGATATGGCAGATTCGTCAGGTAAACTGTTTACAAAAAATGGCTTCGACTATTTTGCATCTAAGCATTGCCATTCCTGGGACAGTCGGGCTGCATGCGTGACATCACTCTAGTTGCTGAATATTCCAGATAAATAAAGAGGGTGATTTGATGATTTTTGGACCTAAAAAATACAATTCACTTTTGGTGTGTTTTTGTTGGGAATTCCCTGAAAAATATGTGCACGTGACCGGTACTTCCCTTCCTGTCAGTTTTTCTGTCTTATTTGTTGCATGACCCCCTGTTTTCGGATCTGAAGAAGTTGTCTGCAGGGCTGTACTTGATAAAGATACTTGAATGCCAAAATTAAAGTGATGCGATGTTTATTTTTCGCCTGAACGTTATAATGGTCGCCGATGGGAAAATATTTAGTTCCGTGATACCTTTTGGTACTATCAGCAAATCTCAGTCAAGTCAGATACGGATACCGTAAGTATACATCCTTAAAAAATACCGAAACCGATACCGAACTCAAAATTCCAATACCGCTCATCTCTACATGTGCTGACCATGTACATTGCACAGCCTCAGTGAATGTACATTTTCATGTAGTGTGTGGTACCGTACTACGGCTGTTACCATTTTTAGCTTCACTTGACAAAGCCAAGATAAGCTATTGCCATCACGCGTGCAGAAGTCTGTGAGTCTGTTCATATTTTCTTCAGCACAGGCTACACCCCCGTAGTTCTTGTACGATCATCACGAAATTTCATGTGCAGGTTCGAGGCCATGTCCAGTTTATAACCACAAAAGTGTGACTAACCCTGTAAACTGCACGGGGTTAGTCAGACTTTCTGGTTATAAAAAGTTTCATTATTAACGGAGTGCAGTGTTGGGATCTGCGAATCACATTTTTTTTTTCGAATCGAATCGTGTCTCTGATATCGATATCGAATCGAATCTTACAAGACAAGTTATTAGTCCCCTACCGTCATCGCCGGAGGGGACTATATGTTTACACTCTGTCCATTCGTCAGTCTGTCAGTCACACTTTAGTTTTCCGGAGTTTTTTTGGAAACGCTACAACGGAATGATTTCATTTTTGGTAAACTACTATAGAACGATGACTTACAGATCAAGTTTGAGTTTCATGCTGATTGCATTATTCTTGTATGAGTTACGGCCCTTGGAAATATGGAAAAGCACCAAAATAACAGTTTTCCGGAGTTTTTTTGAAAACGCTTCAACGGAATGATTTCATTTTTGGTAAACTACTATCGAACGATGACTTACAGATCAAGTTTGAGTTTCATGCTGATTGCATTATTCTTGTGTGAGTTATGGCCCTTGGAAATATGGAAAAGCGCCAAAATATCAGTTTTCCGGGCTTTTTTTGGAAACGCTTCAACGGAATGATTTCATTTTTGGTAACCTACTATAGAACGATAGCTTACAGATCAAGTTTGAGTTTCATGCTGATTGCATTATTCTTGTATGAGTTACGGCCCTTGGAAATATGGAAAAGCACCAAAATAACAGTTTTCCGGAGTTTTTTTGGAAACGCTTCAACGGAATGATTTCATTTTTGGTAAACTACTATCGAACGATGACTTACAGATCAAGTTTGAGTTTCATGCTGATTGCATTATTCTTGTGTGAGTTATGGCCCTTGGAAATATGGAAAAGCGCCAAAATATCAGTTTTCCGGACTTTTTCTGGAAACGCTTCAACGGAATGATTTCATTTTTGGTAACCTACTATAGAACGATGACTTGCAGATCAAGTTTCATTTACACTCTGTCCATCCATCCGTCAGTCTGTCAGTCAGTCTGTCGGTCATACTTTAGTTTTCCGGACTTTTTTTGGAAATGCTTCAGCCGAATGATTTCATTCTTGGAACCTACTATAGGACGACAACTTACAGATCAAGTTTGAGTTTCATGCTGATTGCATTATTCTTGTGTGAGTTATGACCCTTGAAAATATGGAAAAGCGCCAAAATATCAGTTTTCCGGACTTTTTTGGAAACGCTTCAACGGAATTCACGCTGATCACATTTAGGTTTTAACATTTGTATAATTATTAATGCTTATTAGTCCGGTAGGGGACATTTTGCTTCAGCGATACGTGCGCTCTTCTTTCATATTGCACCAAACGGAAGTTATGGAACATTGATGGCCCTAACAAGACTGAGTGAACATTTTAAACACCAATAAATAAATATTCTCTGTAGCACCATCGCTGGAACAGCTAGGCCTATTATCCAAAGTTTAAGTTTTTGAAGGCTTAACTTGTTTACTATTCACGTTCTTAAGAACGGAATAGTAACAAGATAAGCCTTCAAAAACTAAAACTATGAATAATGTTCTGGGGAAAATTCACTACTTAACAATTAAACATTGTCAGTTACTCAATTAAATAGGAACTGGATGAATTTTCTAATGATAATTTTATCCAATTTTTATTGGAAATGTAACGAATTGAAGTTAGTACGAGAGATTCGAAAAAATCGAATCTTGAGACTGATTTGGGATCAATCTCGAAGCAGACGTATGGTATCGATATCGGACCGAATCGAATCGCGGGTTACCTACATGGGGGCACGATGACGCCATGTACTAAGGCGTACTGCACTTCGATGCACATGTCTTCAACCGCTGCAACCCTGCTTGAGCGGAGCTTGAACAGAGTTGGAATGTTGAGGAGTTGACAGTTGCTCGTCGATGCTCGGTGGTTCTCTTCGGGGCACTCCGGCTTCCTCCACCCGTAAAACTGTCACGGTCACGATTAGCCATTGTGCATAAGTATGTGACCTTCAACACCAATAAATAAATAAATAAATCGAATCGCGAATATGCATAGGACTCTAGTGCAGTGTACAGCCTAAGTGAAAATTTCATCTATTTATCCAACATAATGTCCCAAACCAGCCAGTACCATTCCCCCCAAAACATTTAACCCTTTACCTAACCTGAAAAGCAGACGACACTTGAAAAAAAAAATCTCGAATAACTAATTTTTTTCATTTTTTGTCTCAAAAATATAGGTTTTGACCCCTCGTTGGAACGAGCTCGGCGAGCTCGTTCCAACGAGGGGTCATAACCTATGTGTTTGAGACAAAAAATGAAAAAATTCATGAAAATTAATTGGCCATTTTCGAGAATAGCGCTGGCCGTTACGTTGGGTAAAGGATTAAACTCGGTCTATAGTCACTCATTGGAACGAATTCCAAAACTGAAAACGTATTTATTTCCAGTTTACAGCTTGTTCCTCCAGAATTTCAAGTTGAAGCAAATATTGACCGAATTATCTCCCATTGAACTTTGATTTTTTTTTTATTGATTTCAAAATGAAATTGCAATATGTGTAATCCCTTCCAAGATTTATGGACGAACGCATCCTTCTTCCTTTGCAAGGTTGCAGCAGTTTTTATATTAACTGAGTTATCTGTTCTTGAACTTCGGTTTATTTATTCCATTCCGTCCGTCCCCATTTGTTCTTGTGTACATTTCTCCAAGGTTGATCTACTTATTTTGATGAAGCGTTACATATATAACCATTGCCAAGCATACATACATACATTGGCCCAATGCAACTTTCGCATTAAATAGAGCCCGCCAATATAGGCATACGCACGCTGTAGATGCATCAAATTCGCTCCTGGACGACTTAATGTCTCGTCCTAACTAGGACCCTCTAGTCGTTATCCCCACCTCAGATCAGATGGTCCTAGTTAACACTGACAAAGGCCCCCGAACTCCCCACAACGGCCTACCAAGTATGATGTTTGCCCCCCCCCCCCACACACACACACACCCTGGGGAGCGGGGTGGCTCAATGGTTACAGCATTAAAATTCAAACCGAGACGGCCACGGTTAGATCCTCGCCAGGGGTAACTGTGTTGTGTCCTTGAGCAAGGCACTTAATCCCGATTGCCTGGGTGGGGCACGGTGGCGCTGTGTACTAAGGCGTAATGCATGTCGATGGTGCACCTGTCTTCAACCAATTCTAAAACCTGCTTGTGTGGAGTTAGTTCGTTGGGGAGTCTGATAGTTGCTCGGTGGTTCTCTGCAGGTACTCAGGCTTCCTCCACACGTACAACTGTCCCACAAAATGTCACCATGGCTGTCGAAAGTGTCTTTAAACTCAAATAAATAAATCCCCCCCCCCCCCCCACACCAAAAAAATGGTTAGGCACGCCCTATTATAGAATCCCGGCTTAGCGTCTGACTCGTCCAATTGGACAAATCAGTAAAAAAAAGTTGAATACTCTAGAACGGAATCGAGGTAATTTCGGAAGCGGAACCCTCTTTAACTCTGGTTCCGCCATCAAGTCTCCTGTTCAGGAGACCTGGCGATAGAAGAATAGTTAAAAACGAGATACTTGGCAAGATTTTGAGAACATCTCTACGATACGAAAATTGCCGAATCGAATCATCGGGACGATTTCGAATTGAATTTCGAAGTTTAGCTGTATAATGTCGTTACTTGAAGTAAAGAGTTGAGATAAAAGAAATTATCCATATATATCGCCAGCGTTGCGGAGCAGTGGTTAAAATATTGGCCTTGAACCATTTGAACACTGGTGGTATCTTCCATGCCAGTTCAAAGGCAGCAGTTGGAAGAGTCTATATTCGTTTTTTTTTTTGGAGGGGGGGGGGGAACCAATTAATATTTTCGACGTGCAGCCTTTGGGCTGCACGTTGAAAATATAGTTTGGTCTACCATACGCAATCACTAAGCAACCGTCCACATTATGACTACAGGCCGTATAACAATCTTGGATCAGAAAAGGGGGCGCGGTGGCTCAGTAGGTAGAGGTGCTGGCTGCAAGCCGAGACGTCCTCGGTTCGAAACCCACCTGCGGCAACCGCGTTGTGTCCTTGGGCAAGACACTTCTGCCCCCATTGCCCACGTCGGGCATGGTGACGGTGTGTACTAAGGCGTACTGCACGTCAATGGAGCACCTGTCTTGAACCAATGCTAACCTTGCTTGTGTGGGGTTTGTATGATGGGGAGCTGACAGTTGCTCGGTGGTTCTCTCCGGGTACTCCGGCTTCCTCCACCCATAAAACTGTCGTGGTCATGATTATCCATTGTGATGAAATATGTGACCTTAAACACCAATAAATAAATATTTACTAAATTATAGAGAGACAGTTGCTTGTCGCTGCTCCATGGTTCCTCGGGGTACTTCGGCTTCCTCCACCCGTAAAACTGTCGAACGTCATGTGATCCTGGCTGTTGAAGGTGGCGTTAACCCCCAATAAACAACCTCCGTATAAACTACACAGTAACAACATCAAATACTTTAATTTTATTAGAAACGTAAACCATTCATATCATAAATATCCGGTACAGACGGTTCAACAAAAATAATGCCAACATTTTAAATAAATTCTTTCGGGATGAGAGTCGGCCTACTCATATATTCATTAATTTTCCTGAAATTGTGATATGCTCTGCTTGAATGAATCAATGGGCGGAATAAAACACTCTGCGAAGATACAGGCGGTGCCGATTTTGTAGCTCAGCTCTCTGAACGTATCGTGGCTGCACCGTTACATTCAGATGCCTTCCTTTTAAATCAATCGTAATTTTCTCTGCCAGTTGACTTTATTTGCTTGTTAAGACATGAATGGCCCGGTACGGTGCCTTCAGGTTTGACGCTTGGAGAGATGGGCGCTTTTTAGTAAATATCCTTCGGTATCGCGCCAATATTGAAGTACTGTACCGAGGGAATCTTTAAATACCAAAGTTTCGGCATTGGAAACTATTCCCGACATTGTTAAAAAATAAAGATCAGAAAGCAGAACATTTTCCAAAATAGCTGACAGGAAGAGCCCATGGTTTGTCGCCCCAAGGGGTATTTTCTCACAACTGTATTGTTACATCAAATAACTGGTGGAGAGTGTCTGTGTTATTTTCATCGTTTTGACAAATAATACAGCCCTTGTCACATCGACCTGTCTTATCCTCGCGAGTCTATAAGTTGAATATGAGCATTTTGAGTCACTGACTACTGCAGAAAGGTGACCTGCAGTTTGGCAGTATACCAAAATACCAGTCGATATTGGCATTAGTGTCGGTATGTTGATACCGAATTCCGTACCGATACCGAACTTGGAATTTAAGGGGCTATATAAGTAATGGAATTTTGTTTATTTTGAAAATTCTCACCTCTGGTATTCCTTCAATTCAAATTAAATGTACACAAAATGTACATCAGAATGAAGATTGCGATGTATAGAACACGAAACA
This sequence comes from Pictodentalium vernedei, assembly GCA_031216915.1. Taxonomy (NCBI): domain Eukaryota; kingdom Metazoa; phylum Mollusca; class Scaphopoda; order Dentaliida; family Dentaliidae; genus Pictodentalium; species Pictodentalium vernedei. The sequence continues at coordinate 391,344,900 of CM062290.1, read as the reverse complement.
CGTGTAATCAACTCGTAGAATCGACTGTAGGCACCACTGGTTCCTGGAAGTCTGCTACCGTATTCGCACCAGAACTAATAATTTAATAATATTTCACGAGAACAACTTGTGGCCAAATGTGCTGTACATATCCAAGAACAAAGCTATGGTATCAAAATTCTTCAAAACACAGCGACCGAGCTGCACGGGGGTAAATTCCAAAACCTTCTCTTTTGTTTACATATATAAATTTACTACGATTTCCGTTCGACGTCATCGGACGGAAAAGGCATTTATATACAACGCCGTCTAAAATCAAATAATGAGAAAGATCGCCTTAATACAGTATACTGTTATTAGATAGAGGCTGCACAGTTGCCATATTCAATGCAAGGTATCATGATACCTGTTGAAATGTCTTGGAATTTCGATTTTGTTTTTCGCTGGAAATTCGTGGTAACAAGTGATTTGCGCATGTCTGTCGAGCATCGAAACCATCGTCAATAAAAAAAATGCAGACAGTGTTGACCTTTTCCAAAATGCAGTCCTATCACTGAAAGTGTTTTGAATGCCTAGCTTTGTTATTGAATATCTGAAGCACATTCGGCCATGAGTTCTTGCGAAATATTACTTTATTATCAGGTCTGGTACGAATACGATGGCAGACTTCCAGGCACCAGTGGTGCCTGCTGTCAACTCTACGAGTTGATTACGTATGTGTTTCGTGTTCTGTACATCCCAACCTTCAATTTGATGTATGATTTGTGTATATTTAATTTGAATTTAAGGAATATCAGAGGTTAGAATTTCAAAATAAACAAAATTCTATTACTTATATTGCCCCTTAAATACCGCCCAACTGTAATGCTTTATACTTTTGTGTAAGGCCTTTTAATGTTGATGTGACTTTTAATTCTTTGTATTTGCTAACTGCTGTTCTGTCATCTGTCTTTCAAATCTCCCAAATTAATACACTGTTGGAAATGAAAAAGATTTCTGAAACAATTAGCGACTCTTTTGAGCTTTGCTTTTGAACCTTCCCAATTTTTCAGAAATCTATTTCGTTTCCGCCAATTTACGTCACGGGAATCCAGCAGAATACAGTTATTGTCGAAGGCGGACACCTTGGACCTATCGCAGCTGCAGGTCTACACCCATAAGTTATGCCTAGTGTTCTTGTTTTTGTGAATATGGCTTTTTGGGCTGGAGGTCGCACACCCATTTTCGGCCCAAAAGGTGCATAGGTGTAATTTGTTGGCACAAATCGTTGAAAGCTCCGATGCACCAGTGGGAGAATATCCATCCGGAGAAGGGGTGGGTGGTGGTAGTTGGAAAATCCCCGATACAAGTTGGAAAGTTTACTTCCATGAAGTTGGAAATTCGGGGCCCTTTGGGGGCGATGGTGCAGGTGGAATTATGAAAGTGGTCTCTCACCCCACACACGACCTTCTAGCCACACGTTCTACTGGCATGTGCCTCAAAATGGCTACTAAGTTCTGCGATACGTGATTTCTCTTTGATGAGTTTTGCAGGAACTTAACGGAAATCGGATTCCCATATTCCCATCAAAACGAGGTCTGCTGACTGGAGCGAGCTCAGGCACATTCTTTCATCAAAATGATCACAATCAAATAAATACAAAGACAGTGGCGATTTAACCCCCTGAACCATGGTGGTTTCTTCCATGTCAGTTCGAAGGTAACATTTAGATGAGTCTATATTTATTATTTGGGGGTAGATCAATTAATATTTTCAACGTGCAGCCTCGGGGGCTGCAAGTTGAAAATATTGATTGGTTTATCCCACACATCCACTTAGCAGTCATCCCACTTGATAAAATTATGAAGTAATAATAATAATAATAATGAAATGTTAACGTCTAGAATCCACCACAGTGCTCCCTGACTTCCATTATTACACCGTATCATAGGCGTACACACCCTTTGTTCATTCCATGACATTCTCATCTCAACGCAGCATGCTGCCGGTACTCCACAGACGGGCACACAATGAAAGCGCCTCAACAGGTCCCTATTTTACACCTAGGTACGATGAGAGTTGCGTATAGAACTGGCGAACAGTCCCAACGTTCACAGCTGGCACATAATACAACGTCGCAGAATCACTCACTCAAACTTCGCTGATCGCACGCCAACCACGCCTACGGGAAGCACCCGAATCAATCGCTGAGTGGTCACCCATACAACGATTAACCGGGCTCGAGGTTGCTTAACTTCGGTGATCAAACGATAACCGGTCTCGCTTCGCCAGTGCTCCCATGTTCCAGGGCAGGACAAGTGACCTCTCGGGTTCAAAAGGTTAAAGTCCGGAAGTCCATACTCAAAATATCAGTGCAATGTTCCTGCAAATTAAATACAGGTCAAGATATCCTGATACAATTACTTATTCGACTATCCGTGTATCTTCGTAAATGTGGTATGACGATGATTTTTTCATGCATTATGATTTTTATGAGAATACTTGTCAACATTTTCGACCAGTGCAAAATGTCCGAAACGGACAAAATTAAAAAAAAACGAAAATATCACTCAAGGTACAAGCTCTAGAGCCTCGTTTCAGCCCGCGTTTAAAGTTTGACCATTTACCTAACGCGATGACAGTCAATATTTGCCAGCGTGTGTCTTGAATAACTAAAAAGTTCATTTTTTCGTCCACAAAACTCGAATAGTTGCTTCCAGTGAGAGCGCATAAGCTATCTTTTGGGGGCAAAAATTTAAAAAAATAAAATTTGAATGGCGTTTTGTGAATTGCGCTGTTTGGATATTGCAGTTGCGTTAGGTAAAAGGTCAGATTGCACAACATAATTACAAACTGTGTTCACAATGAAAAGTATAACATGCATCCGGTGAACTGGTACTCGGTACACCTCCAAACATCCGGCCCATGAACAAACGGGCTGCACACGGTAGGCCATGAACTAAACGTTTGTTATGCTTTTTAATATGTATTTTAAAGCCGTCTGTCGGTTGAAAATCTAATCAACTGGGTTCTAATAGTGATATATCTTTCCCTTCATGTGTATGTGGTCACTGACGTGCGTTATCACCTCTCCCCCAGCCCATGAATCGTCCTCTAGGGCTGTAGTAGGAACAAGTACTGTTGCCTTATAACTGCCATATTCAGACCTCCACATATGAAAAAAATTCAGGCGATGGTCAGGCAAATGTGGGTCCCCTGTCCCATATCTGAAGACGGTCGCATGAGTAGGCTGTCCCTTGTCAACACACTGAAAGCTGGCTTAATAGATGGTCCACTGTGGGATTTTCATTGACATGATGGACATGGTTCACAGACTGGTCAATTGGCCAATTTCTAAATCACTCCGTTTCAACTGTAAATCACGATATAAAGTGGAACAGATAATATTAATCAATTTATTATTTATTGTGGTTTAACGACAGTTTCGACGGCCAGGGTCACCTCATGTCAGAGAGTTTTACGGGTGGAGGAAGCCGGGGTACTCTGAGAGAACCACCGAGCATCGACGCGCAACTGTCAGACTCCCTAACGTTCTAACTCAGCACAAGCAAGTTTAGCATTGCTTGGAGACAAGTGCACCATCGACGTACAATACGCCTTAGTACGGAGTGACCCCACGTCGGCAAACAGGCTTAAGTGCCCAAGGACTCAACGCAGTTACCTCCGGCGGAGAACGAACCGTGGACCTCTCGGTTTGAAGTTCAGTCGTGTAACCACTGAGCCACCGCGATCCCGTAATGTGCGTATATATATAGTATGATACAAGAAGGTAATAACCCAACATTTTGACTGGTATGGCAGTTGCGAAGAAATAATCAGATTAATTTGGCTTTACAGCCAGTTCAATCCGGTATGTATCCTGAAATGGAAGCATTCCATTTCCGATATCCAGTCTGAACAGATATACTTCTACCAAAGCTGTCAAACTTCCAGTCTAATTCTATAAGATATTCGACGCTGTAATGGCATGGGACCAGTCCAGCTATCAAGTGGGTCATCAGCGCCAATGATTTGATTCACTCGTCCGGAATACTTCAGTTGGTTGGAAAAGCGAACCTACGGTTCGCTTTTCCGACCAACTGATGTTTTCTGGACGATAGAATCTGAAAAAATCATAAAGATTAATTTACTGTGATTGAAGCTAAAAATGTTGATTAATTGAGACTTTATTTAATCGATATGATGATATTGCAATCAGAAATGAAGACTCCCCACAGCTAAAGTGTTATGATTACACAAGATAGTTCCACAAATCATGTTAATATCTTGTTGTTTTCAAGGGGAATTAAATGCATATTGTTTTGAATATCTCTAACTAGGACAGGAAAGAATACCTGTATATCTTTGTAAGTAACTGCACATCACATTACATTATTGGTAGTCTGCACGCAAATGTCCACAAAAAAATGGATAAACAAACAAGACTTAACAGCGTCGAATTCAGAACGGAATTAGACCGGTGACCTGAGAGCTATACTTCTACCATACTACGATTTAGTATTATACGGTGCAAGTTTGCCAACGCTATCAAACAATTTATTTTCCATCCCCCGCCGAAATTATTGTGAGGGATAGTTGTTTTGGTGCTCTTCCCTACATCTGCGTTCGTCCTTCCGCCTGTAAACACAGTTGGGTTTCGCTATCTATTTAGCACCTCAACTAGATATGCGGGGATTTTTGAGAGGCAGAAACTCTATCCATTGTGGAGTTGTTCTGCCCAAGGACTTTTTTCGAGCTTGAAGTTGGCCTCTGCTTCATAGGTAAAGATATCTGTGATCGATTTAGAGCACACTTCTAAACTTCAACTTAAATTGATTTCTGTTCCACAACCAAAGTTTTTTTTTATTTCCGTTCCACATCCAAATTTATCATATGACTCGTCCGTTTTGTTCACTTTAAAACATTTGATATTTTGTTTCCATATTAATCAGTGATAAATAAATCCTTCCGTCAATTTCATTGTTCAATTTCAAATCTAGACAATTTGATTGGCTGAACAAAATAAAACTGGGCCACATTTTCATAACTTGCATAATTAGAGTTGGGAGCTTTCATTGGTCAATTTCAAAACTGGACAATTTGATTGGCTAAACTAAATACAACTGGGGTGACATTTGCATAATTTCAGTAGGGAGAATTTACGTTATCTGTCCTATTTAGGGTGGGTTATATTGTATTAATCTTTTACCTACAAGAAAAACGCCATTAATTTTTTTTATATTTTCACTTTTTGCTTCCAAAACATAGGTTATGACCCCTCATTGGAACGAGCTCGTTCCAATGAGGGGTCATAACCTATATTTTGGAAGCAAAAAATGAAAATTTTTAGTTATACGATGATGTTTTTTTCCAAGTGCCGTCTGCAACTCAAGTCGGGTGATGGGTTAAAAAGTCCAACTAAGTGGCTAATTTGTGCGTGTGTGTGTCATATGATAAATAGGATATGGAATGAGTGTTTTTCTCATATAATATTTATGAAACTCGTCCGAATTTTCCGTTTGGGCTCGCCAGAGGCTCGCCAAAACGGAAAATTCTTAAGACTCGTTTCATAAATATTATATGAGAAAAACACTCATTCCATATCCTCTATATATCATTGGCTGATTTGGAACATAATCGATAGTTAGGGACGACATGTAGGTTGGGCCTAATGAGAGAAAACAATTATTCATCGTTGGGCCAAATGCTACATGTAGAATCATTGGGGCCTTAAAATTTAAATTGGTTTCGTTATCATTACTACAGATACTATTGTCAGATTTAATCACACTGGATGTGTAGGTTTGACATAACCAGGTCTTTCTGTCTGTCCGCCTATCTGTCTGACTGTCCGTGTTCTTTAAAATGAGCCTCGTGATACTTGATGCACTATTTGCATAATGATACAACAGAGATAGGGAAAAGTGTTTTTTACTCTGATGGGAGCACGATGGCTGTTGTGTGAGCACCGTACTTTAAAGCGCCAAGCGCCGCGAACTCTCCTTATGCCGAGTTAGTAAGCTGGAGAGTCAGGCAGTTGTTCGCCGCTGCTGGGTGATTCTTTCCGGGTACTCCAGCTTCCTCCACCCGTTAAATGAACCGACACGATATAACCATGGCTGTTGGAAGTGACGTTAAACTTCAGTAAATAAACAAAACTTGTGTGGGTTTTTGCAACTAAAATACTTAAAAGGGGCCAGGTAGTGATAAATAGAGGATATGGAATGAGTGTTTTTCTCATATAATATTTATGAAACGAGTCTAAGAATTTTCCGTTTTGGCGAGCCTAAACGGAAAATTCGGACGAGTTTCATAAATATATGAGAAAAACACTCATTCCATATCCTATTTATCATATGACACACACGCACAAATTAGCCGCTTAGTATGACTTTTTAACACATCACCTAACTTGAGTTGCAGACGGCACTTGGAGAAAAATATCGTCGTATAACTAAAAATTTTCATTTTTTGCTTCCAAAACATAGGTTATGACCTGTCATTGGAACGAGCTCGTTCCAATGAGGCTCGTAACCTATGTTTTGGAAGAAAAAAGTGAAAATATAAAAAAAAATGAATGGCGTTTTTCTTGTAGGTAGAAGATTAATACAATATAACCCACCCTAAATAGGACAGATAACGTACATTCTCCCTACTGAAATTATGCAAATGTGACCCAGTTGTATTTTGTTTAGCCAATCAAATTGTCCAGTTTTGAAATTGACCAATGAAAGCTCCCAACTCTAATTATGCAAATTATGAAAATGTGGCCCAGTTTCATTTTGTTCAGCCAATCAAATTGTCTAGTTTTGAAACTGACCAAAGAAATTGACGGAAGGCTTTATTTATCACTGATCAATATGAAAACAAAATATCAAATGTTTTAAAACAAAACGGACGAGTCATATGGTAAATTAAAATATGGTACTTTGAATGCAACAAGAAACAACCTGCAATGCTTTAGCTTTAGCATTGCAAGTTGTGCCTTGTTGCACTCAAAGAACAGTACGTGATTAATTCGTTCTCATTTATAATCAGCTTCCATTTGGTACCAAAAAATTCATTTGGCACCGAACAAAAATTCCAAACAATTTTGGGCCAGCGTGTACACTGTTGGCAAATCTAATTGTCCGCCCGTGCGTGCGTCCGCCCCACTTTGGTTTCCCATGACAACTTTAGTTACAGTTGGCCAAATCAAATAAAAATTGGTATGTCGGTGTATCAACATAAAATACAGGTCGAGTTCGATTCGTGGTGTGGTCCGACAATATTTCCAGAATTATGCCCCTTTTTCGACTTCGACACTTTTGGTTTCCCGATGATTTTTCTTTGGAACAGGCCCTCACACATACACATGCAAGATATTTATCGAAAGGTAAATCTTGTTGTGACCACCACTACAACATACAGCATGAATACAAATATGTACATTTGAAAATGTTATCAGTGCGTTCAGCAGTGTGAATTCTAATTACATACGCGTATGATAATATTAAATACTGGTCATATCTATGTACAATTTACAGTTGTGTACGAAAAATCGTACAAATAAATATAACTACTAAACCCAGCCATGAGAAAATTCTACAATAAACAATAAAAAAATTCATGGTACAGTACAGTCGCCGTGGCCTGGTCGTAATCCGAGCGTGGGCAGTGATGTCCACAATGCCGTATTAAGCCATGGCCGGGCCCTAAGGCTTTTAGATATTTCGGGACGGGGCCCCCTCCGGCACTTCAATCTTTCTCCCCACTACAGCTGACAGCCTGACCCTGGTACGGTAGGCACTGTGCCGTAGTACATAGCCCTATATCCATTTTGCGGGTCTCCTGAAGAATTCTACTCACAACTTGACATATTATTTAAGTAAGCATTAAAATAATGTACTGTATATAAATATATATATAGTATACTTATGAGAGTATATATATGGATAAATACATATGTACATGTATAGCTACGGTGCAAAGTGCACAGTGCCTTTACCCATTGGAGCCCTAAGGCGCCGGTAACAGTGCCTCAGCAAAAAAAAAAAAAAAAAACAATTGGCGGGGCCCCTGTCCCCAGCCTAGTCAGCTTTATGAATAATACGGCCCAGGATATCCACGCATGCGTTTACCAGATAATAAAAATCATCAGCAGCAAAATTTCAATTAATGAAGAACCGGGTTGTGCCCAGTGCTTCATTAATTAAACTTTTGATGATTATTCCTGTAATTCGTGTTTGGAATCTAATATTATTGCGTCCGTGGAAATATTGCCCACCCGTGGAGAGTCCACGGCGGTCGTACTGTACCTCATGGTGTTGCCCCCCCCCCCCCCCCAAATACTCTGGTGCATACCCAGGCAACCCAGGAACTCCTGGTACAGTAATTCGACGTATAGCAGTACTTTTTCCTAGGTGGTTGAGTACCGGATTGCAGCTGGAAGCCCATATCTGGACTTCATTCTGTCATCCCTGTTTTTTTTCGTCATGAAAATCCATTTTCAATCAAGTTATCTCCCTTGCTTGAGGTTATTAGACTTGCGTGGGAAGTCCAATTAAGAAGCAACTTATCATTGAGAAAAATCTAACATCGCCACAAAATAAAGCCAGGTTTCCCTTTGTTACTTTTAATAAATGAAAACGCCAAACAGCTCTCGAAGCTGTCGGTTGTTTTCGTTTTTTAAAAGTTCCAAGAGGAAACTTTGAGCTAACCTTCCTATAAATCTCCTCCAATGATGAAAATTGCCAGGCATGAAGTGCTGGAACTGCAATTAAGACTTCACATTCTGTGGACGTGCGTCAAATTCTCTTGGAGCGGGATTATTTTCTTTGCATGGCTGCTTGTAGGAGAGTGTTTATAGAGACTCGCCAATAGATTGTTATAACGCAAAATCATAAAACAAATTCTAACGAGCTAAATTAATATAGCAGTCTACCAGCTAAGCAGGCGCGTGGCCCGAAAGATGGTCCCTCAAGTGGAACTCTAATTTTGTGGCGAGGAGCGTTCGGATTGGTCGCACCTCCCCGAGATACGCGCCTGCTAAGCTATCCGAGACGCAGCATGCTGCAAAACAAAACACCCACCAGTTAACAAGCCAGAAAATAAGCAGACTGTCATCTGAAAAATGATGTCCCCAGAGGGTGAATTTAGTGATGCTACCCTGCACAGCAGGGTAGCATCACTAAATTTACCCTCTGTGAACCTCAATCTGAATCGGGATCTCAAAACTAAATAGATAGAGGTACCCAGAGGGTCAATTGGACCACTGTATGGGGTAACATCATCAAATTCACCCTCTGGTGTCCTCATTCTGTCAGACTGCTTATTTTCAAGCCTGCCCGTTAATCCACTGTTTGTTCTGTGCATCGCACGGACTCAGATCAATGGGCCGCGACGAACTATCTTCTTTATTTCTCTGCATAAGCATTGGGATACTGCATCAGTAATGTAAATATATGTGCATATATATATTATATTTGAAACCAACTTGAAGTTCAAGATAGAGACTTTTTGCAGTTGGTCTTCTTTTAATCACATCTTGTGGAATCGACCGAGATTAGCTTGACAGTTTGGACAACTGTGAACTGAGTCTTTGAAACTGTCTACACAGAAGGGAATACAAGCGCAAAGCACACATCTGAAAAATAAGAAAATAAAATATATTGACATTTGGGCACAATTAATCAAAATTTCCCCTGTAAATTTAATGAACTTTTTCACCAACGATTTTTTAGTTCAATATGGATAAATTTTTCATCAAATCTGGTCATGGCTGCTTCACAGATTTGGTGAAAAATATTTTGAAAAGACAGGTTAAGAATTCAGCAAAACCTTCTCAGAAATTATGCGCTTGGGAGTACTGGCCAAGACGGTGTTGGTACGCAACATATTAAACCAGAGGCGGCAAAACCAGTGCGATGAGAGGAGGGGGCTGTGGCAGAGAAGGTACGTTCCTTCCTCACACTTCAGCCACTTACAATCGGAAGGCTGAAAACGTACGTGTACTCGCTAACCCATCTGAACAGAGTGACGAGCGAGTACGCGTATTTTCGTTAACATGAAATGCAATATGTGGCGTGACGCGAAATGACATTGTCAGCAGTTGTATATCATGTGGTCATACATACATGTAGCTTTCCTTACGCATCTCATTTGTGGATCTCATATGACACCATTAGACATGTGAACAGTTACGTCATGTTGGATTTTTCATGATATCACGCGTGAACGGACCTTTTGGGATATCATTGTCATCGCGACACGTAGTTTTTGGTGCACATGCAAGCATTATTAGGGTAGGCTGTGTTTCCGTCGTCCTTATTGTTTACTGGAGGTTGCCACCTTGGTTTCTATGGAGGCACGAGGCTATTGTAGGGCCCAAAGGGTCGAACGATATCTAATGTAGTGGAGGTATATTCAGATGGTATCGGTATGTCAAATCACAGAACCCAACCCGACAAAGACTAAAATTATCCAAATCGACCCTCCAAATCGTATAGAAACCCACCATCTTAGATGGCACTCGATTGGTATGAGGCGGTTAACCAAGAAGTGCTGTAGTACCCCGGTAGTGTGAAAGAATCTTTCAGTTGGAACAGTTCTTGCATTCAAGATTTGTCGATATTTCGGCTTGCTCTGGCTGCCAATACCCCCCCCCCCCCCCCCCCCACACACACACAATAATACTTCAATCAGCACACTTTAACACTCTAACATCCCCGCGGGAACCCCGGGAAGTGAAGCAGTGCCTGTTCACTGCGGTAAACAGGCTCTGTTTTTACTGGTAAAATAGGACCCAGTCACCAATGCTTGGGAGGTGCAAACCCTCTCTAAAATTGGCAACATGGCTTATTAACGCTCACCCCTGGTCTTGAGTTGATAGTCATGTTGTGGTCATGATTAGCCATTGTGCAAAAATATGTGACCTTAAACACCAATAAATAAATAAATAAATAAATATAACACTCTAACTACTAAAGGTTGCGTTGATGGCACCTCTATTTTCCGAGATGAGTTTGAAGAGTGGTACGGGGAGTCACTGGTACCTATAACTGCCTGAAAGGATCTTTAGCTCTTTTGGCGAAACCACTATTCACGTTTCTAGGCACCGCACCTGCAGCACTTGTTTTATAAGCATGGTCTTTCAAGAAACCACTTTTATTGCTCTTTAGATGTTCCCACTTCCCAGCCATAATGGTATCTAACCACACTGAGAGTGTACTTGTAGACTGGGGCCGGCAAGGCTGGTGGTAGCAACTTGTAGTGAATTGACCAGAAAGGCACTAGAAGTCAATGGCAAGACTGGGGGGTGATAATATTGGTAGGGGACAGGAGTAGTGCTGGAACGCTGAAACACTAAACAAACACAGAGCCCAAGCTGATCATAGAGTGGACACCGCTAGCTAAGGTACATACAGATTACTATAAACGTCAATTGCTCTGTACTGTTGCATTCCGTCTATTTGATGAGATGAGATCGGCCAGATGAAACGAGACGCCACAGGCGTCTCGTTTGATCTGGCCGATCTCATCTCGTCAACATGGCCGACGAGCCAAAAGGTCATAGATCAGTTGCGAAGAAGTTAAGAGGGTAGCAGCCCAAAATCCTATGCTGAGGCTGCTCGTGCCCGTGGATTCAATTCCAGAACCAATACAAAAGTCACGGTGGATCCTCTGGGAACCAAATCTTTTAACCAGAATAGATCTCTGTCCCAGTTATTAAACACGCAAGCTAGTGGGATAGGTTCCAGTCATGATACTGAGCACAGCGGGGAGTCTGTTCCCGCTAGTGGCCCCAGCAATATGAACCAAATGGGGGGAAGACTCCCCTAAAAAGAAAACAAAAAAGTTATGATTCTGAGTGCGAGTTGCAGGAGGTGACGGGTGTTGATGGATTCTCCACTTTGACACCTAGAGCGGTTAAGAAGTGCAGAAGACTCCAGCATCCCCCATCTTCCAGCTCCACTCAGGTCAACATTACTAACAGTACTAATTTTCATAATGGCAATAAAAATAACCACTCTATCAGCAGTAACTCAACTGTTGACGATAATGCTCTCATTGCCACTGTCATCAAAAACATTACAGTCAGAGAGTCTGGCCAGGAGGTAGTCACTCAACTTATGAGTCTAGACTTCTCAGCGGCCATAAAAGGGACACCCACGAGGGCTGTAAAGAAGATACCCACCAGGGTACCCATGGACAAAAACAAAAAAAACAGGATAAACAGCCTACACTTCCTCTAGGGGAAAAACAACAATAAATATTGCCGTGGTGACAAGGGTACACCCCGACACCCCAAAACAAGCCATCAGCCAGGGTATACCAGGGTGTAAGTGGGAAAGATTCACTTCCAGAGCCAGGGGCAATCTGAAGTGAAGGTGATCTGCCCTAACAGTATAACTAAACAAAAAATAATTTCGGAAGGGGTTACCATCAATGGCAGAAAGCATGTGGCAGAGGAGTACCGATCTACCCCTCCCCAATCCAATGCTATAAATGTAAAAAATTTGGGCACGTAGCCAACAGATGCAGGGGCACTCTGACATGCATGAAATGTGCGGAGAAAACCATCTCGCCAAGGCATGCAGGTCAAAGTCCCCCACCTGCCCTAACTGCAAGGGACCCCTCACCAGTAATTATCGAGGGTGCCCCCACATCAAAAAAGTGAAAACCAACATAGAGTTGAAAAACATAAACTTAAAAAAACCCATCAACGCTTCCTCACCCCACATAATATGCTCCCTTGTCGCGGGAGCGCTCTTCTCTGTTCTAAACAAACAAGTCTGTATGGCATAGCATCCCGGCTATTCAAAACCCAAATATCCGAATCCTTAATCAAAATCAAAGCCGCAATCAACACCCAATAAAGTCACTAAACTCCTCTAACCAAACACCGCGACGAAACTGCAACTCCCATCATGAATAAGTTACAAATAGCCGTGTGGAACGCTAGAAGCGTTAATAATAAAAAACTTCAAATGAGCCGATATTTCGAAGATACAGACATTGTCTGTATCTGTGAAAGTTGGCTTCAACCAAGCAAGAATTTTTCAGTAAGTGGGTTCAGGACTATTAGAAGAGACCGACAAATCACTAAAGGAGGCAGCGTTGCAGAACATCAAAACCAAAACCATAAAAACTAATCACCTCGATGCAGAGGTGATTGCCACTGAAATCACAGTCGACAATAAAAACATCGCTATTGTTTGTTATTATAACGACCCAAGCAAAATTGTTTCTGACACTGTCTTTGAATTCTTTACGAGGAAATACAAACACTGCATTTTCCTCGGCGATTTCAATGCCAAACACCTGTACTTTGGCTGCAACAAAACCAGCCCCAAACGGTGAAGCCCTCCTCGAAATCACAAAAACATAACCTTCATGTGGTTATGAACGACAACACAGTAACTTATATCAGAAACAACCCACTATTCTCATCTGAGATCCTCGATCTAATTATCGCCAGTGACTCCCTGATAAATCTCATCGATGACCACTGGGTCGGCGATGATGATTTAGGCAGCGATCACCTCCCGGTCCATGCCTCACAACCCCCCCCCCCCCCACCCCCACCCCCACCCCCCCCCCCCCCCCCATCCAATCCAATGCAGCGGAACTCGAAACCCAATGCGAGGGCATAGAGAAAATCATTAACTCAACCCTAAACGAAATATGCCCAAAAGAAGAAGTGCGCCCCTGGAGAAATACTATCTCGCAACACACTCTCACTAATCAAAACAAAACGGAAATCTCTTCGTGCTCTTAAAACCGAAAATGACCCCATTAAGAAAGCTGACCTCAAAAAAAACATACAACCGCCTTCATGGCGAAGTCAAGGAAGCTCTCAAAGCTGAAAAACAAGCCAACTGGGAAAAGGCAACAGCCAATCTAAACGGGTCCAGAATGCTAAAAAATTCTGGGACTCTTTCAAAACCCTAACTGGGCAAACAAACAAGGGCGGCAAAGCCGCAGCCAAACCTCTTAAAAGGGAAGACGGTTCCTTCACGCGCACCGACAAAGACAAGGCCGACACCTTTGCCGACCTCCTAAGAAAAACGCATCGCCCGTATCAAGGTGCGGGCAATGATGACGCCGTCACAAACGCCATTGATGACTTCATCATTGAACACCCTGATATCTACCGTGACCCCAAATTCGATAACGAGTCAGAAGACGGGGATGACGATGACCTCGTCACTCCCATCACCAATGACGAAATCATCAACGTCATAAAATGCAAAAATTCCTCCTCACCCGGCGAAGACGAAGTGAGCTACAAAATTCTAAAACAAAACCCAAATTCCCTAATCGAAAAACTAAACAAACTGTAAAACGCATGCCTCACCCATGGCTACTTTCCTAAATGTTGGAAAAAAGCCATCGGTGTCATGATACCAAAACCTGACAAGGATCCTTCCAATCCAGCCAACTACCGCCCAATCAGCCTCCTCAGCTGCATTGGTAAGACATTCGAACGAATCCTTACCAATCGGTTCAGGGGGCACCTTGAAGACAACGATTTTTTCAATAAGTGGCAAAGAGCCTATAGAAACAGCAAATAGGCGCGGCAGTCCTGTTAGACGTCGAAAAAGCATTTGACTCTGTTTGGCACAATGGAATGCGTTACGAACTATCCAAAATAAAACTCCCCAAGAAATTGCTCAGGTTACTATCCTCTTTCCTAAATGATCGCGAAATGAAAGTCAGAGTAACAATGAAATGTCTGACAGTGCCCCCCTTGAAGCAGGCGCCCCCAAGGATCCATCCTCAGCCCCCTCCTTTACATCTTCTATATAAATGATCTCAAATTCTCCGAGGATCGTGTCCAAGTCTCCCAATTCGCGGATGATAAGCGCCTCTGGGATTCTAACAATACGGCCAATCTACTCCAAAAACCCCTGCAACGCGCTCTCGATGACCTAGAACAATGGTGTGCCAAATGGAGAATAAAGCTGAACGCCAATAAAACCCAACGAATCACCTTTACTTGCAAGACAAACAAACGTGACTTCGACCTAAAACTAATGGATAACACCCTTCCAGAGTGCAAAGAGGCGAAATTCCTCGGCATCACCATTGATCAAAAACTGTCCTTTAATAAACACACCGACGATATGGCGAAAAAAGCAAGCAAACGCATTAACTTATTGAAAATGCTAAAGGGAACTCCCTGGGGAGCCAACCAGTCCACCCTACTCAAACTATACAAAGCCTGTGTGTGCCCAGTACTCAAATATGGGCCAATCATCCTAACTGACCTCAATCAAACTAACATGGGAAAACTCCAGAAGGTCCAAAATCACGCGCTTAGGGTCGCCCTCCGCGCCCCATGGGACACACCTATCAAAACACTCCACGACAGTGCCGATATCCCCACAATAAAAGATCGCCTTGCCTCTCTCTAGCCGCGAAGAACCATGATCGGCTAGCCGACAGCCAACTAATATCCGAAATTCAGGTAATTTGCGAAAGCAGACAAAAACGTGAAAACCTAAGAAAAACTAATTAGGATTCTTACTGAGAGAAAAACGCCCAAAAACCTAAGGAAATAATAATTAGGATTCATATCTGAGGACAAGACAGGAAAGTAACACCCCGAGTGTGGCTCTGTGTGTAAGCTTGTTCTTCGCCTCAAAACTAAATAGGGAACGAGAAGGTAAACTAACAGGTAGATTAACAGCTTAGCTGTGGCCTTCTACCGGAACGGGCTGCCTTCACCGACTCAACCAAGGTAACTAAAAATAGGAAACCTTGAGAAAAAATAGGAAACGAGAAGGTGAGAAAACGGGCAGATTAACAGCTTAACTGTGGCCTTCTACCAGAAAGGGCTGCCTTCACCGACTCAACTAAAATTACATCACGTTTAAATACTGTATAAAACTAAACATGCTCGAGAATAAATAAGGAACGAGAAGGTGAGCTAACAGGCAGATTAACAGTTTAACTGTGGCCTTCTGCCAGAAAGGGCTGCCTTCACCGACTCAGCTAAAATCAGACTATAAGCCTATTCAATGACTGCATTAAACTAAATGTGCTATTCTTATTTTTTTATTTTACTTCATTTTACATATTATAATGAAAACTAATTCTGCCTTCTTCTTTTAAGCAGGTACACAGAAGATGCTTTCTGATCAGCACCCCAATAACCGCTACGGAAACTATAACCGTTATGAAAATTACAACCCCCATGGTTCCAGAATATCCTCCACTCCATCCCTAGAAGTGGTCGACCACTTCAAGGGAGGCGAGCGTTGGTCCTGCGTCCCGCCTCTGCTCCTTTTTGTAAAGCGTCCACACTGCGCATTTTCTGTCCCACCCAAATAGGATTATAATGCAGGCCTGCCCCCGAACCAGGAAAGTTCGGGTCTTCTTCCGGTGGTCCCCGAAAGGGGTTGTTGTTGTTTTCTTTCTAAGACGTCCTACCACACAAACAGAGACAGCCTGAGGCAGATTATACTTGCCAGTGATGGCCATCATTCGAAATCATCTCCTAAGTGGCAGACTATACTTGCCTGAAAACCTAACACCACTGCACCCTCGGGGAGAGGTAGCACCTTTGTGAGAGGACCCAACCTCCCACACTGGTCTTCACCCGAGGGTTCAACCTACACCAATCAACGAAGCCATCCACCCGCCACGTCGCATCCGGGGACACCTGCCGAGTACCTGAACCTTTTCCTCCTCCAATACGCCTCGACATGAGAAAACTGATCATATACAGTCACTGAGGGTCGAAGGTGGCTTGTTCCCCAAACCGTCCCTGCGCGCCTTCGGCGCGTGAAACCATTCCGTCCCCGAAGAAGTTAAAAGCTACGGGCTGTTTGGGAGCTAGGAGCAATGATAAAATGAAGTGCTTAGTCATTTCTCAGAGCGTTACGGTTGGGATAATATTGTAGGGATGTATTAGTGGCAGTGATGGTAAACACCGATATAATTAAGAATTGAATGTAAAACTTTTCCAAATTCAAGTTTCTTGTGCTATGCCGGAGTACATGAAATGGATGTAAAACGATGTCCGGTAGTAACTGGAACAAGCCAAAAAGCTAAAAAAAATAGTGATAAACATAACGATACTATACAATTCCAGTGCTCTTCTGCCCTACTGCTGTACACTCCCGATCAACTGAACGAACCATTGAAAAAATGGTGGGTTTCTAGAAAGTTTCGGATCTTTTTTTGGTATTTTTTGCCGTTGTCGTGGCGTTTCCGGTTTTTTGACATACTCCCATTGAATGATAAATCGAACATCCCCCAAACACCCCCACTTCGTTAGATGTCTCTCGATCCTGTGTGACCCGTAGTGACCAGGTGCCACCACAGAGGGCTGGATGGTGGCGTCGAGTGAACAAACTTTACTACGGAAACATGCGTCACCCTAACAACACAGGATGTGCACGCGCCACAACATGACGTATTATTGCGATAATAACCTCACAGCATTGTGTCCGGGCGTCCTCGCACTGTTAGCGCAATGACTTGAACAAACACTATCCGATTTGACTAATATTTGCCATAGAGTTTTTTGCAATACCATCTCAAGCAAGTTCGAAAACTGGCCCAGCCAGATTTATCGTGACAGAGTTATGGGCTTTAATTAGTCAATGTTTACGTATTTTGATCTCGTTAGCGCAATAACTTGAACAAACGTTCTCCGATTTGACTAATATTTTCCATACAGCCTTTTGCAAGAATATCTCAAGCAAGTCCGAGAAGTAAGAATATCTCAAGCAAGTCCGAGAATTGGCCTGGCCCGATTTTTTGTATCATAGTTATGGACCTTAATTAGTCGATTTTTACGAATTTTGCGTTACTCTGTAACAAAAAATGGGAAGGGTAAGTTTTCGAACTCCCTTGAAATATTATTGCCTGACCTGTATGACAAATATTAGTCAAATCGGAGAACGTTTGTTCAAGTTATTGCGCTAACGAGCTCTAAATTTGTAAAAATCGACTAATTAAGGCCCATAACTCTGTAACGAAAAATCGGGCCGGCTAGTTTTCGAACTGGCCTTAATTAATTTTTGCGAATACTGAACTTTTCAGCATTTTAACTTGAGCAAAGATTCCAGAGTTGACAACCGGCATATGATAACTGGGATATGGACATGCAACACTCTCCAATTGCCAACACAACTCAAGAGAGTCGTGGTGTCTAAGTAGGTAGAAGTGCAGGCTGCAAGCCGAGAGATCCTCGGTTCGAATTCCACCTGCGGCAACCGCGTTGTGTCCTTGTCCAAGACACTTCACGGTCTTCACCCTCATCGCCCACATGGGGGCACGGTGGCACGGTGGCGTTGTGTTCTAAGGCGTACTGCACGTCGATGGTGCACCTGTCTTCAACCAATGCTAACCCTGGTTGTGTGGAGTTAGTATGTTGGTGAGCTGACAGTTGCTCGCCGTTGCTCGGTGGTTCTCTCCGGGTACTCCGGCTTCCTCCATCCTCAAACCTGTCGATTAGCTATTGTGCAGAAATATGTGACCTTAAACACAATAAATGAATAAATAAATAAATATCACAACTCGACGCCTGCATATCAGATGCGCACCTCCTGTTCAAATATTTGCCCATCGGTGCGAACCATAGCAGATGCAGTGAGGCTTTGAAACTTATGATCCCTCCCCTACAGCACACACTTTCTCACTGATATTTCAGCTTCTGTCGCCTCTGTGATAAACCTGGAAAGTCTCGGATTTCATGTATCATTCGTTCCAGGTACAGAAATGTAAGTATTTCAATCCTGAAGTCTGACGCGCCGAATGGTGCCATCTTAAACAATGTTGTCTAGAAAATGGCTAATCGACGCTTTCTCACCAAAAATACAGCTTTTCAAAATTAGTAATTCTTTCCGTCTACTGGATTAACCAAGAACAACGAAATACTGGTAAACACTGACCAGTTAATACTTAACCTCGTAACGCGACTAGCACATGGAACTTAACTAAAATGTTTCAATTATTTAATCTGAAACGTATAGTTTATGACCATTCATTGTTCTCATTATAAGTCAAAATATCACAGCAGTTGCCTATCGGGGGGGGGGGGGGGGGGGGGGTAACATTTCTGCAACCTGAATGCATTGTCCTAATGCACCATCAACTCCCTCGTCATGACTATCAGAGTTTGCAAATTGTGACCCGGCGAAACTAATGCACCTTTGACATAACATAGAGCCATAAAATGGCCTACAATATGGGGCCACAAGGCTACAAATGCCCCAGATTCTCCCTTGGAGCACTAATTTTTTCAAAGTTTTCTCAGGGGTTGGGAATGGGAATTTCATTGCCTGAGAAAATTACAGTTATATGATTTGTTTGATTACCGGGTTTAGTCTCAGGTGCTGGAACAAAAGTTAAACCGCGATCTAAAAGGTATTTCTCTTGGGTTGTTAGGTCATTGGTGCCAGACAGGTTAACCACATTAGTTCCTAATCCCACATCTGTTAGGCGGCTGTTACCTTTGCCTTTACTTAGTTTAAATTTAGGTGGTTCAACCAGTGATCGTACATAATATTGGAGTTCCCGTGGTCCAATGGATTAAATCCTGAGCAACATCAAACTTCGCGTCATCAATTTTTGGTATAACGTTAACGTCCTTCACTTTCCGAGTGGTTTCGTTGATGATGCTCAGGGTTCTCCTCTCAGCCTGAGGGAGTTTTTGCGAAAAGTTTAGTTCAGCGAAATAAATTTTTGCGGATCTAAACTTGACCCTGGTATCGCTAAGTATATTCCGCAACTGCTTAACTACGAGATCAGAATTATCATTCCGAGAATTCACGCCAATATTTAATAATATTTTGGGGGGACTGGACTGGCCCCTGTGCCCTTTAAACATAGAGCGAAAATGATTGAATTTGGCGCTGGGGTAACACTCCACCTGGATGTCCGGATGGGGATTTCGAGCAATGCGTCCTAAATTTGAACTTCCAATAATAAGGATGTTTTTACAAACATCGGGGAGGCGCCAATTCCTTTTGTCAAAATTAACTCCGCTTTTATGCCGAAACTGGGAGAATTTAGAATCAAATCAAACTAAGTGATGAGCTTAGGAACTGGTTAAATTGACTTAACCATGTCTTGTGAGGACTTATTTGTTATTGTTTGTCATTTTTTGCCCCCGATAACAAAAGAAAAAATAACAAGTCCCCGCAACGTATGCAAAACGCCTGTGCGTGCGTGCGTGCGTGCGTGCGTGCGTGCGTGCGTGCGTGCGTGCGTGCGTGCGTGCGTGCGTGCGTGTTTGTACGTGTCCCTTTTGATACTTTTATGCATAGTCGGGTCCCTTTCGGTAATTCGTCATACTCTGATTGAAACGAACGTACAATCAGAACATATCCTATACCATCGAATGCCTTTGCTCCATATTAAAAACGTTACGCCATAGAAACCAAGATGGCGACCCTCATCATACAAAATGGACGACGGAAACATGTGTCGCCCTAACAACACATACGCATCGATATCACGTGTCACCATGGTTATGGCATCACGGCATGGCCGGTCACGCGGCCTACCCTCACAACCCATATGACACTCACAATGCACTGCGATATAATGTCACTTGCTACCCGGGTCTTGCATCGATGTCCTTCAAATCGGACCCGTTTAGCTCCTGACATACAACTAACACATATCTAGAAACAAGGAGGCTTCGAGTTTTGTGTGCAGACGCCCTCACTCTTCATCTCCCTAAAGTCTTCCACCTCATCTGACACCGTCTGTTTGATGATGTCGTAAAGTCTTATCACGGGTGAATTTGAAGAACATGGAAATGACGAAGAATTCTATCAACTCAGTTGTATAAAAAGATCGCACCTACAGGAAACCTGCAATGTTTTGTTTTAAGTGAACAATGACAAGTCAACAAGGGTTAATTTTAACCCTTTGAACCCTAGTGGCCGTTTTTCCGGCCAGGAACATGATACGTCATAACGTCATTAAATAGAACGACTGTTCAGTAAATGTGTGGGGTAGACCAATCAATATTTTCAACGTGCAGCCCAGAGGCTGCACGTTGAAAATATTGAGTGGTCTACCCCAAATAATGAATATGGACTCTTCTAATTGAACTAATTGAACTGGCTTGGAAGACACCACCAGAGTTTAAAGGGTTAAAATCGACAATAATTGTGCAATAGTTATCGGTTGATAGAGTTAGTGGACAAAAAGTTTAAATGGTTGCTTGCATAGAAACCACCCGCTGCGCTCCATGTCATCATGTATTCCAAATGCGATTTTCAAACGCAAAGTTGTCACTGCCACTCTTTTGTAATACAGAAAGTGGAATTACACAAAAGCGTACAATCAATCATGATGAAAACAAAAGAGACTGAATCAATGATATCCCTCTCAGCTGCAAATCACAGATTACTGACAGGTCGTACAGCATATATATCAACCATCTTCCGCATTTGAGAGATCAATAATTATTGATGATTAGATCAAATAAAAAAAAATACAGTTGGTTCTCGAGCAGTTAATTTTTAAAATCAATGGGATGGGTGGGGGGGGGGGGGTATTTTTATTATTATATTTTTGTTAACCATTTACCTAATGTAGAGGCGGACTGGCCGCATGGTCCAGTAGGAAATTTTCCTGTGGACGCCCCTATTGGGAGCCCCCCCCCCCCCCCCCAGGGACCCCAAAATCTACGCAGCCCGACACCTGCTGGCGCATGAAATTTCGTGAAAATGACCAAAAGGCGAAATGGATCTGATGCAATGACTATCGGTTTGTCGAAATGCCCTCTATATGGACTGTCGTTGCCAGTCCACATAGAGGACATTTCGATATATCAGCAATCCAGTCCGCCATTGATCGCTCAGATGCTAGGAAACAGCGTTCTTTCGGTTCAAAAAATCAAAATTTTCTCCCATTGGGCCGAACTATGATGAGTTCGGTGCTCCCTTTGGTGAAACCATTTTTGTCAAATGAGCGACAGAGATGATACAAAAATGCACTCTATGTGGACTGTCATTAATTCCTCAGATGTAAGGAAGCAGCGTTCTTTGGTTCTAAAAAGTGTCCGGATCCGGGGCCCACTTTGTACTTTTCCAGGCAACATTTTTTTGGCCCAGTCTGCCCCTGATCTAACGAATCGGACGCATCCACCAGCGTAATATACAAGCTGAGCAGTTGAAAAAGAATTATTTTTAGAAAAAAATTCATCAAAACCATATCACGTGACCCTCATTGGAACGAGCGCGTCAAACTCGTTCCAATGAGGGGGTCACATGATATGGTTTTGTTGAAAGTTTTGAAAAACAATTGAAAAAAACAATATTCCAAATCATAAATCTTGATATCGTGCCTGTTGGTTAAATGTTTAACTGGTCAAGTGATTGAAGCCCATATTTGGACTTCATTCTTAGGTGCAGGTACCACAACTTGAAGGTTTCATATTCTGTGGATGTAGTTCACATTTTCTTTGAAGTGAATTTATTTCATCTCAAGGATTTGCCTCATTACAATTTATGCGAGAGTGCCTATACCACAAATAATATCAAGGCAAAGACATCCTTATTGGTTACGATGATAAGCCTAGATTCGATCGTCCATCGAAGCTCTGCGTTGATATCGTGAAGTAGAGCTGTGAGCTATGAACGCCTAAATAAATCCCATTGACCACAGTGTTAACCTTTCACTCTCTGTACAACACACCAAGTTGTTTTGAAAAAAAAATACCTATACATCTACAAAGTACATCATCTCTTGAAAAAATTAAACTCGAAAAAACTTGATGTTACCACATCAAATTTCAGTTTAAATTTCGAATTTTCACAACTAGCGTATGGTCTTGCACTGAATGACCTTCACACTTTTTTTCTCATGCCTCATGTTTTTGAGAGATTCTCACACATTCCGGCACCAAATTACAAACAAACTTATTAATCCTTTCTAAAGTGGACTCGTGAATCAAAATTTTAATTAATGGTTTCAAAGTCAAAATATATTTAACCAATCAGCTGATCAGCCCTATTTAATCCTACTCACAACTTGTTCATAACCTGGACTCCCTTCACATGTACTCTGAAAAATGCCCAGATTAATATACACCCGATGGGAATCGCTTAAAAAAATTTTTATGAACTAATTCAACTCCCTCACTTATACAGTACGTGGAGAGTGGATTGTAACTAAATAACCCACGGAGTGGAGTTATCACCCAAGCTATAACTTTTAAATTTTGTTCATATCGACAAAAAACACAAGCAATGTTTCAGCCAATGGACCTCCGGGTTTAACCCGGAGGTCCATTGGCTGAAACGTTGCTTGTGCTGGTTATGCTTTGCAACAAATGTGCAATTACTGCTTGGGTTAATCTCCACTGTGCGGGTGATTTAGTGATAATACACTCTCCACGTACTGTATGTACATGTCTGGAGACCTCGACTCCATTTTTCTTTATATATCACTGTGCATAGAACAAATACTTGCGAAATGTTATTAAAACAATAACTACTACCATGGAATATGAAAGAACTGTGCTATTTGTCAGTCTGCAGAGAATATTTATTTATTTATTGGTGTTTAAGGTCACATACTTATGCACAGTGGCTAATCATGACCGTGACAGTTTTATAGGTGGAGGAAGCCGGAGTACCCAGAGAGAACCAACGAGCAACGACGAGCAGCTGCCAGCTTCCCAACATCGTAACTCCACACTGCAGCACAGGCAGGGTTAGATTGGTTGAAGACATGCGCACCATCGACGTGCAGTACGCCTTCGTATACGGCGTCATCGTGCCCCCATGTGGACAATCGGGGTTAAGTGCCTTGTCCAAGGACACAACGCAGGAGTCTAAATCGATCGCTCAGACGGTCACCCATCCGAGAACTAACCGGGCCTGACGTTGCTTAACTTCGGTGATCTGCCGAGAACCGGTTGCTGCAACGCCTCCGCGTCCCTCAGAAAGTAACTATTCTAATTTGTTGTACATTTGAATATAGTACAATTGTGAACTCCAATATTTATAACTGTACATGTTATTTTATCTGAATAAAAAAAATTATAAAAAGACATATGAACAATTTTGAGCAACCAAAAATGCACTCTTCCAGTCAACCCCTTACTTAACAGACAAAGCAGACGACAACTGCAAACAAAATTCTTGAATACCTGTATTTTTTAAGTTTTTGCGTCAAAAACATAGCTTATGACCCTCATTGGAATGAGCTCAATGAGCTCGTTCAAATGAGGGATCATACGCTATGTTTTTGTGATAAAAATGAAATAATAATGAAAACTGAATGGTGATTTTTCGGAATAGTGCTGGCCGTTTTTGCCGTTACGTTGGGTAAAGGGTTAATAAAGAAATATCAAATACATATTGTTCAGTTAAATTTTATATCTTTTTAAAAAAATAAATACCGTCCACAAAATATTTGAATTATTTTCTGCAGGCCATGGCTAACTGGATATTTAAAAAACAAATATAATAAACACACACTGTATTTTAATCATGATTTGTTGCGAACATGTGCAAATAACATTACATAGATCTAATATGGTCAAATTTTAAAGTCTCGCGATTTCATACTAATACTAGAAGACACTGCAAGCTATTAAAAACGTTCAACTAAGGGTTTAATTTCAATGAGGGTTTGTCTGAGAACCAAAGGTTATGCCGTTATTTTTGTATTAATGAGCCTGGGGTAGTGCTTTATTTCGGTGTCTTCCCACTAGACCAATTCCCTTTAGACCAATTCCCTTTAGGCCAATTCCCTTTAGACCAACTACATAGTGTTATTGATTAAGGGTTGATTAAGGATAATTTATTTATAAAAATCTGCCCAACATCTATAAAATATCAACAAGGCAGAAAATGAGCCGACTATCATCTGAAAAATGAGGTCCCCAGAGGGTGAATTTGGTGATGCTACCCTGCACAGCAGAGTAGCATCACTAAATTTACCATCTGTGAACCTCAACCTGAATCAAGGTCTCAAATATAAACAGAAATAGGTACCCAGAGGATAAATTGGCTCCCTCTTTGGGATAGCATCAGCAAATTCACCCTCTGGGGACTTCATTCTGCAAATGACAGACTGCTTATTTTCAGGCTTGAATATCAATAACATTAAATACATTTATAAATATTTATAAATATATCAAATTATTGATATAGAATTATTTTTAAAGTAGAACACACCAGTTGGTCTAAGGGGAATTGGTCTTTTGGGAATTGGCCTCGTGGGAGTTTGTCTGAAGGGAATTGGTCTAGTGGGAATGAACCTTCATTTCAGTAACAATAAATTCTTAACTTATTGAGAGGTACTGTTAGGGGAGCTAAAATTGTTACGGAAGATGTCAAAATCAGTTTATTTGGAAAAGTAGGGCCTTATAGTTTTCAATATTAGAATGTGTTATACGTGTAATAGCGTAGACTTTGGAATCAGCAGGCCTTGAACCAGAGGGATTCGCTCCTATGATCCTGTCTGTCCGAAGTTTTTGTTGTCCGTCACCCGAGCGCTAACATTTTCTCTGGTGGCCGATAATTTGAAAAAAAGTTGACAATTTGACGAAACCGCAATTTTCATGAATGAACAAATACCTTTATTTTTTTCATATATTCCTTGTTGAATCGAGCTCTGCATAAGTATATGTCAATTCTACGGAAGCACATTTGGGACATGGGTGAAAAAAAATGGTGCTCCAAAAGTTAAAATGTTAACTTCGAATGTTTAAATTTTTTTTCAAAGTCAAAATTTCAACTTTCAAACTCAAATTTAACATTCAAAGTTATTTTTTTTTACTTTAGAGTCAAAATATAAGGTCACACAAAATAAGTTAACCCTTTACCCAACGTAACGGCCAAAACCGGCCAGCGCTATTCTCAAAAATCGCCAATTAATTTTCAAAATATTTTCATTTTTTGTCTCAAAAACATAGGTTATGACCCCTCGTTGGAACGAGCTCGTCGAGCTCGTTCCAACGAGGGGTCATAACCTATGTTTTTGAGACAAAAAATGAAAAAATTTAGTTATTCAAGAATTTTTTTGGAAAGTGTCGTCTGCTTTTCATGTTAGGTAAAGGGTTATTTGATTCTCAGGCATTTTTTCAAATCAGTGAGGGAGAGAGGGTGTTTTACTATTAATTTTTCTTTTTTCTTTTGCAAACAGTGAGCAAACATGGAGAGGATTTCGGCTCTCTTCTCCCACATATAAATATAGAAAGTGCATATTTATACAAACTTAGATGTGAGTCTTCCATGGAAGACGTGTGTGGCCTGGCGTTTCAGACAGAATTATAAGTGGACACGTTTCAGACAGAATTCTAAGTGGACAAAGGGCATAACTCTGGAAAAATTACAGCGGATCAAAAAATAAAATAGGAGGTGCACAATGCCATTATGTGATAAAGAATCACTGAAAGTTTCATCAAAATCCATTCATAGGTTAAAGAGGAGTGGCGGATAAGAGAAAGTGTGACGCGGACGATGCGGACGACGCGGAAGACGCAAGACGACAAAAGTAATCCCTATATGTCGCTCCCCACTTCGTGGGGCGACGACACAATAAATTCATTTGAAAAATAAAACATTCCTCTAAAAACAAACTGTAGGTACTGCAATTCAAAGTCTTCATATTTTTTCGATGCTCTTCATATTATCTTTGAAGTAAAAGTATTTAATCCATGGTGATTTGCCTTGTTACAAGTTATGGGAGAGTGCATTCCCATAAATTGTAACAAGGAAAACATATTGGAGATGCAACTGAATAAATATGCATCAATCACAAAATGTAAAAGGTTTCGGGTGGGCCTGAGTTTGTACTAATACTGGAAGACACTGAAAGGCAATAAAAAATGTCCAATGAGGTGGTTCAAATTCAATGAGGTGTTGCCTGAGAATCAAACAAACTTTTTTTTAGCCTAAAATTTAAAATTTTAACTTTCAAAGTTAAAATTTTAAATTTGAATGGTATATGAATCATACGGGTAATTATGAGTAGTATAGCATGTACCCGATCGTGCGTCATTGGATGGATCTCAGGCTGGATCTCATGTGACGTCATCGTCACGTGACCTGGTGGTGCCTGGTGGTGCCATGTCGTGTTGTCATATAACCCGCGTGAGCGGCCATCTTATGACGTCATCTCCATAGTGATACGTGGTGTGAGTGCGCATACGCGGCGCGTGTTGTTAGGGTGATATGTGTTTCCGTCGGCCATTTTGTATACTGGAGGCCGCCATCTTGGTTTCTATGGTAGCACGTGGTTGCTATTTGACCCAATGGCTTCCAACAAGACAGGAGTATATTCGGAGGGTATGCTCTTTTGTAGAAGAGTAATTTCCCAATTCGTAGAATTACCACAAACAACCCAAGTTTTACTATTTCGAATTATTTCAGAATTCTCTGCTTCTATCTATATATGCAATAGTTTTCGTCTACCTGACCATGTTCTTTTGTCCTGGAGTATACTCCATTAGCGTAGAAGAGCCTATTAGTTGGAACAGCTTTGTTTATTGTTACTATATTTAGCAATTTCTGGTCTGTTCTTGTTAGTACTGACCCCATTCCGAGTACTCTTGTTGTTTTATTTATCTAGATCATTTATATAGATTATAAGTAACCAATCAGATTGCTTGATTTCCCGTAATCTGTATGCAGAGTTATCTCACCTTGTATCCGATTCTCATCACCTCTATATCCAATGGCAATATCCCCGGGCACACCACAAGCAGTGTTAGTATTGGTGGAAGACAAGTGCGCCATCGACGTGCAGTACGCCTTAGTACACAGCGCCACCGGGCCCCACGTGGACAACGGGGATTAGGTGCCTTGTCCAAGGACACAACGCTGTAATCCCTGACCGAACCGTGAACCTTACGGTTTGAAGTCCAATGCCCTAACCACTGAGCCACCGCGCTCATTTTCTTTACACATATATTATTTTGTTCCACGTATAATCTTATTTTTAATTTGACTGTGAGGAGCGCGCTGGCGTAGAATTTTTTTTTTTTTGGGGGGGGGGGATCCCCAGCCTTCTCCCACCCGACCACGCCTCTGATCTTGAATAGTTTACCTGCACAAATAACTCGTTGAACGACAGTTAGTCCAAGGTACAATTCGCCGAAACAATTGCTCGGACATTCTGAAACACGGGAGTTGTGGGCTTAATTTTTTGCGGAAAAGTTGATCACTTTAAAACGTTCGGACAACCGCTAAAAAGTCGTTTCTTTGGAAATTGTTTTTGGGAAATAATAGACATGGTTGGATCCCCCAGGATAAACCCGAAGAGGGGGCAACGCTAACCCCAGCCGTTAATTGACCATAAACCTTAACATAAACCTCGAAAAATCGCTACACAATCGATTCTTGCCTCATAAGTCTCGTATTTTAGACATTAACCTCATAATATTTGTACGTAAGCTCATAATGCCTGTCCGGGTAAAAAAAAAAAACAAACTCATAAATCCCGCATTATTGCTCGTATAGACAACTGTTCTGGAAATCGAAGAGGTGTTAATTTTTTGTGTTTGTGGGAGAAAATTTTTTAAAAAGTTTCTTTTTTTGTGTACGAGTTTTGATTAACTCCTTACATGCTGCTGGCGGATATTCCTGCCCTAGACAGGATTTCTCTCGCCACTAAATAAGTATAATTTAGGCATATTTAATCCAATTTTCCGCCTGTAAAGTGCATGAATGCAATTTTTCACCGATGATTTTTTTACTTAAATTTAGAAGAATTTCTCATCAAATCTAGTCATGGCTGCTTCACAGCAGCCATGACTAGCTTTCATGAAAACTATTTTAAAAATACTCAGCGGGTTAAAAGTTAATGTTTTCTCTCTCAATAAATTAGACAAAATGATGTAACCCTTTACCCAACGCGCACGATATCAAAATTTGTTATTTTATTTATTTTTTAAATTAAAAAAAAATTCCAACGTGTATATCAAGCCCCCTCCCCCTCACCCCCCCCCCCACCCCCTCCTCCCCCATCCCGATTAGAACGAGCTCGTTCTATGATGGGTTACATCATATTTTTTGTCGAAATTGTTTTGAATTTTTATTTTTTTTTATTCGTAAATTATGCGGACGGATGGTAAAGGGTTAATTTAAATGGAAACACAGTGTTCCAGCTACGTTCGCGAAAATGTAAAATGTTATCTTTCCATCTGATCAAAACAACTTTGTTTAAAAAATTGTGAAAAAATAACAGAACTTCGTTTATTATTTCTTGGTTAAAATATTTAGTGTCAAGTTTGAAGATATGCAGTTTTTGAATTGTTATTTCATGCAAAAAACGTACTTAGAATAAACATTAAAACAATAGTATCTTTTTGACCCTTTACCCAACATAACGGCAAAAACCGACCAGTGTTATTCACACAAATTACCATTCAATTTTTATTATATTTTTCATCTTTTGCCTCAGAAACATAGTTCATGACCCCTCAATGAAACGAGCTCGTTAAACTCGTTCCATGAGGGTCATAGGCTATGTTTTTGACGCCAAAACTGAGAAAAATTAGTTATTCAAGAATTTTGTTTGCAAGTGTCGTCTTCTTTTCGTGTTAGGTAAAGGGTTAATTTTCTCTTCCATACACAGAATATCACCTTTCTAATTTTCGACCAGGAGCCAATACTATAAAACTTTTTCAACTGTATTATTGTCTAGAATTGTATTTTCTACCTATTAATATAACTGACTAAAATGAATCATTTGCATTTTAAAAGATATGGCAATTTGCCAACTGGCAAATTGCCAAATCTTTGAACATGTTATTGGTTCATTTTAACCCATTTAAAGATCTAACTTGAAAATACAATTCTAGAAAATACAATTGTGAAAGTTTCATAGTATTGGTCCCAATTCTCCATTCGACGAGTTGAGCATGGTGTCGACGAGTTGTGTCGTCGAATTGTCGCTTCGGCAAGTTGTCTTTTGACGAGAGGTCGTGCTTCCCAATGTTTATCTCGTTCATTAGCTATGTTTGGAAGGACGAATGGGAAATTAACAAAACTTTTCTCTCTGTTTTTTATTTGGAGTTTAACGACACTTTAGATGGCTGGGATCACTTCGTGTCGGAACAAAATTTATTAAATGACTTTTATTTATAACGCCGCTGATGTGGAAGAGTTTTCGGATAAATGGTAACTAAAAGTCACGCCACCACTGAAACTTACGTTTATGATCAGTATTTCTTCAGCCAGTTAACCTTCAGTCGTTCATAATTCCCAGCCCGATGGGTTCTTCGCTTCGAAGTTTATCCACAGAGCTCTGTTAGTATTATTAAAGTTTCTTTGGTGACATTATTTTCCCCATAAGAAGCTAATCTATTAACCCTTTACCCAACGTAACGGCCAAAACCGCCAGCGATATTCTCAAAAATCGCCAATTAATTTTCATTATTTTTTCATTTTTTGTCTCAAAAACATAGGTTATGACCCCTCATTGGAACGAGCTCGTCGAGCTCGTTCCAACGAGGGGTCATAACCTATGTTTTTGAGACAAAAAATGAAAAAAAATAGTTATTCAAGAATTTTTTTGCAAGTGTCGTCTGCTTTTCATGTTAGGTAAAGGGTTAAATCGTCTTTGACAGAGTTCTTGAAGGAAGAAAAAGTTCGTTAACCCTTTGAAACCGAGAGACCTTTTTTTCAGCCCAGGAACATGACACGTAATAATTTCATTAAGTAGGATTAGTGTTCAACCGATTACCCAAAATGGCCGCTGACCGATTACCGGTTATTTGAGCTCACAATCGGTCGATGCGAATTCCGATTGTAATACCGTGCACTACTAGCTAAAAAACTACATTAAACTGAACATGTTTCACAGTGTTAAACTTTGTTGACTCAGGTCGCGGTAAAATTTCCAGTCGCGCACACTTGGGTGGTAAACGTGATTCTCAGAGCCACGCGTACCATCTAAGTGCGGGCGACTGGTAATTTTTTCTGAGACATGAGTCACTGGAGTGCACCATTCACTTTTCCGGTATAAACCGGCGATTGCCTCAAGTACGCTTAATTGCAAGCTTTTCATGCCGTTTAACTTGTAGTCCCGTAAAGGGTCGTCTTGAGAGATAAGAATACACATTGTGGTTATTTCTCAACTTTATTGAATGGTATCACTGGCGTCATTTTTCATTAACAGTTGAACAATTGCAGAAGATAATAAAATGCGGTTAATGAATCATCACAAACTGCTTGGCAACAATCTGTTGAATCGATGTTCCAGGAGCCGTTGCCGTTGTCATCCGGTTGCCCACAATAGGCCGATTGTTGCGGCCGGTTCCGATCATCGGTTGAACACAAAGTGGGATGGCTGCCAAGTGAATGTGTGAAGTTGACCAATCAATATTTTCAGCGTGCAGCCCTAAGGCTGCACGTTGAAAATATTAATTGGTCTACCCCCAAATAATGAATATGGACTTATCCAGTTGCTGCCACTGAACGGTCATGGAAGATACCACCAGGGTTCAAAGGTTCAAACCATCATTTGTATTATGGGTAAACTTTGCTGCTGAGAACTTTGGTATTTTGACGTGAGACCGCAGACAGATGCATGGTTGACACGCTAATATTTCACCCTTCACATGACACCGACACATTTATTGAGCAACTATACATTTTATGGATTTCTTGCATCAAAAACTTGGCTTCCGAGCTCGTACCAGTTGGAAGGCGCACGCTATGTCATACGCTATGCTCAATGAGCTCATTCCAATGAGAAGTTATAAGCTATGTTTTTGAACTGAACATTGCAAAATTAGTAAAATTTTGATTGCATTTTTTGTGTGAGTAGACATTATCAGTATTCCCCATGCTTATTCAAATGTGTGTGTGTGTGTGTGGGGGGGGGGGGGGGGGGGGGGGGCTCAAATCACATTTGTTTCCAAAACAATAAGCACCCGTGGAGCGAAGTATCGAGTCTGGGATGGTGGTTACCGTCAATCGCTTCACATGTCACGCATTTTCTTTCGTATAACTCAACGATGCAAACGACTAGGACAAAGGTATTGACAATACTTTATTTATATCAATGCATCTCGTGTGTTGAACATTTGTAATGGTAGCTCAGTTTCGCTTTGCAAAACAACGAAGATAGGCAACTCGATTTCGACGGTACGCTGTCATATTCCAATGTGTTCCTAACTAAAAGTTTTGTTTTCATCTCTGATTTACCATATTCTTAATAATATTACAATTGATACTTACTATAAAAGTTAATTTTAGCACAATTATCAAACGCGAAATATACCAATTAGTACTGAAATGGTTAACCGGATAACCGGTTTAAAACCGGTTACGTAGCTAACCGATTAAAAAAACGTCAACCGGTTATCCGAAATATCGATAGTGATCGTCATTCCACGATTAAAACGTAGTAAATCTGCCACTTCTCCTTTGGGATAGATTACACTACACCTCGAAGCAGCGCTGTATATATTGAGAAATAATCGACTTTGGCGTTCAAGACTTCGTTAATGATCGGCAATTTCCGTGAGTATTGAGTAACCTACTATTCCGTAGTATGTGTACAAACGAACGTTGTCGAGTACTCGACAACGTTCGTTTGTATGCACACTGCGGAATAGTTTCTGAGAATACCGCTTTCCAATTCCTATAGTTTTGATCCCAGATTCGGTGAAATAATTGCGACGGTTAACCGGATATTATCCGGTTATAGCTCTCAGTTAGTCGGTTGTGAAAATGAGCCAACCGTTTCAACCCTAATACCAATATCTATTTATCTGATGCAGAATTGAGTTCACGTCCGTCATTTTCTGATCAGGATTTCCTGATAATTAATACACGTGATTCATTTTGGAAACAAAGGAGATGTATGCGCCCCTCGCGTGACCCAACATGGTGAATGCTGATCTCCAATAGGGCTGCACGGTATCCGATAAACCGATACATACCAGTATTCAAACCAGTATACATAGACAACCGATGTAGTTACAAAAATATCGGTTTATCGTCATTATTTATTTAAGTACAATTTAATTTTCAAGATGTCTTGAGTTATGAATCATATTATCCTTTTACCCAAAGAATCCACCGCATACGCCCGCGTAAAATACAAATTCAGCAGCTGAGAAAATATTTTTCAAAAGAATTCAACAAAACCATATTATGTGACCCCTCATTGGAACGAGCTCGTCGAGCTCGTTCCATTGAGGTGTCACATGATATTGTTTTGTCGAAATTTTTGAAAAAATTTGACAAACTAATATTTAACCCTTTCCAAACATAACGGCCAAAAACGACCAGCGCTATTCACAAAAAATCGCCAATTAATTTTCATTATTTTTTTTATTCTTTTGTCTCAAAAACATAGGTTATGGCCCCTCTTTGGAACCAGCTCGTCGAGCTGGTTCCAAAGAGGAGTCATAACCTATGTTTTTTGAGACAAAAAAAATCGAAAAAATTAGTTATTCAAGAATTTTGTTTCCATGTGTTGTCTGCTTTTCATGTTAGGTAAAGGGTTGAAATAATACATTTTGATATCGTCTGCGTTGGGTAATGGGTTATTCGAACTGCATCAACAAGGTATGCTTATTCGTTCCACTGTGATGGGTCAAGTCCTCATTGTGGTAAGTAAGTCCAGATATCTGCACAGTAATTCGATATACCGATGCATTGCGGTATTTTTTTTAAATTCGGATACCGGTATTCAGTTTAGAATATTGTGCAGCCCTAATCTCCACTATAGAGCGACCCGCTTATGTTCGCTTCATTAGGCAATGGTTAAATTACAAAAGAACATGGTACGTACCCAACAAGGCAGCAAACAGCACATATCACCCAGACCATTGTCCCAGATTCGTATTCCACATTTGTCACAACGTCCTCTCTACATGAAGGACATCGCGTACGCTTTGGATCCGGTCCAAACGACTGAACCGGGTACGCTGCTGTTGGTGCGATCACAATAGTGGTGTTATTGACGGCTCTCGGTTGTGTAGAAACTGAATAGTTCTCTACTGGTTGTCCTGGGAGGTAATTAGGCTGCTGGGTATGAGGTGGATATGCAACAGGTGGCGGTTCGCTGGCAGAACTCTTTCGCCGACCAGACGGTCTTCCTGGCGGCAATCCAAGCTGTTGTCCTGCGGGCACCCCCTGAAGTGACTGTTCTGAAAAATATAATTAAAAAGATGTAATTAAAAATGAAAGTGTTAGAATGCCAGAGACCGGAGACAACCTCAGCCTGCATAATGAAACTTTATGCTTACATCTTGCGCCACTGCGCCAACCAGGGCGGGCGCGTTGCCAGGATTCTATAACGAGGGTGCCCAAACCAGTTTTTTTTCGGGGGGGGGGGGGGGGGGGGGAGGTAGGGAGGGGAGGAGTAGCAAACATGAAATTCGGAATTAGGGTGGGCTGTTCGGATTCCACTCGTCATAACTATGACAATCCTGTCGAAACCCCTCCTCCCACTTCAAGGAAGTGGGTTGAGAGGGTACACGCTAAAAACTAAAGTGTTAAAAACTACGCTTGAAGTGCTGTATTTAACACTTACTAAGTGCTGAACTAGCACTTTGTTCAAGTGTAGATATCCCAGAACTTGACAGGTGTTGACAATAATACCACTTGACAAGTGTAATGTCGCGACACTTAAAAGGAAACAACGCAGATGACGCGGATCAGGCTCGAACTCTCGAGCCTGACCCGCGTCATCTGCGTTGTGTCCTTTCAATTATGTACCCACCAAGCGCAAATCAAATTATGGACGATTCTGGAAGAACCACCAATGCTAGACACATGGGAAGTGCCATCCATTCAAGTTTCAGATGTCTGGCGATTGTAATGTCTAAGTGCTTAAAGCATTGCACTTTGAGTGTTAAAATCAAACCCTAAGAGTTAGAATGGGTTTAACACCTTGAAAGTGTCAGTTTTAACACTTTAGTTTTTAGTGTGTAACAGACGGAGAGTCCTAGTTAGAACTATGTCTCCCTGAGAAAAGTTTGCAAACTTCACTACACTAAGAGCTTATCTGAGGGATTTGTAGCGTGTGTGGCTCTGTTATGGAGACCATTTTGGGGCTCCGTGTTATCTGAAACTTGCATTGGGACAAATTGTGTTGCTTTTTGGGGAGGGGGAGCTACGCTACTGCTCTTGCTATGCAGGGATCATTTTAGAGGTTGGGGTAGGGCACTGTCATACCATTAAAGTCACCAACACGCTGTTATATATAAGTGGTGGCCGATGTTCCTTAGTGGCATTGTACAGTTAAAACTAGAAGTCCTGTCATGAATGGCGCACAAATAGCACGTCGATCTGCGCGTTAATCTGCGCGTATTCACCATAGTAAGGCTATTAAATTCTGTACATATGGCCTGTGCACAAGCAATGTTTCAGCCAATGGACCTCCGGGTAACCCGGAGGTTCATTGGCAGAAACTTTGCCTGTGTTTGATATGAGTAACCAAGAGAACCTGTCGTGCTTTGGATGCCATTCGATATGGCAATTGCGCGCAATTCCTACGCACAATTAAGCCTAGATAAGCGCACAGTTCGTGACAGGACTTCTAGTTTTATCTGTAGGGATACAATACACAAAGCTATGTTTACATTTCGCATTGAGAAATGTTCATATGTTGGGATTATATTTAACAAATTTCCCATGTTTTTGTTATTTATATATGAAGCCCAAAATGTGCATTTTAAAGGCCGTAGTGGGGGACAAATTAAACGAGGGAATATTCAGAGACATCTTAAGAGTAATGCTTCTCTACAATCCCTTCCTGCTAATTCCCAATAAGATTGCAATGACTGGTTCATGAAGATAATGTTGGGCTATACTCTCTCAACTATTTCTGGAAAACGTTGGGGTGGGGGTCGTGACCTTCTCCCTCAACACACATATTCCATGTACCCATTCTAGACCGTTAAATTTAGCTGAGTGACAGATTCTGGTAGGTTAAAGGCTCACAAAAAGAATGACGGCGTCTCGTTGGTTTCGTGGTCACCCAAGGGATTTAAAACCCTCTTGGACGTTGAAAGCAAATTTCAATTCATGCGGAAGTGTCAGACCGGAATTGGGTGATTTTAAACTAGGACAACGCCCTTCTCTGCACTGGATAAACTGCGAAGGGATGGGCGGTTAAAACTAAGCCTTCTTGCTATACCAAGGCTTTTTTTTAGTCTCTACGCTTAAAGTGAAAGGAGCGTATAACCAATCACTTGAACGACCAGTGTTCACGCTGGCCCGAAATTTTTTGGTGCCAAGTCGAATTTTTGTTCGGTGCCAAAATAATTTTTTGTGCCAAATGAACGCTTTTAGTGCTAACTGGAGCTGATCGTAAATGAGAACGAATTAACCATGTATCGACCTTTGAGTGCAACAAAGCGCGAATCTGCAATGCTAAAACATCGCATAAAGTGCCTTGTTGCGCTCAAAGTGCCATATTTAGATTTACTCTACCATTAACTAGCTCTTTTAAGCATTTTAGTTAACCCTTTACCTAACATGAAAAGTAGACGACACTTGCAAACATTCTTGAATAACTATTTTTTTTTTCATTTTGTCTTAAAAACATAGGTTTTGACCCCTCTTTGGAACGAGCTCGACGAGATCGTTCCAAAGAAGAGTCATAACCTATGTTTTTGAGACAAAATATGAAAAAAATAATGAAAATTAATTGGCGATTTTTGTGAATAGCGCTGGCCGGCTTTACGTTACGTTGGATAAAGGGTTAAAAAAAACATAAATGATAAAAAAAATATTGCTAATAGAAAACTAAATAAATAAATAAACAAATAAATAAAATTATTTCATAATTATTATTTACTCACTGTTTATTCACTCCAAATAAACTAGTATCAAATAATTTATTATCTTCCAGAAGGATTATAAAAATTAAGCAAGATGAAAAAGATTGAGTAACAAAGAAACGTTTTGACAAGAATCAGATGAAATAAACTGTTAATTCTTATTCTGAAAACGACGCATTGTAACAAATCATAAAGCCTTTATTTATTTATTTATTTATTTATTTATTTATTTATTTATTTATTTATTTATTATTTACTTGTGTTTAAGGTCACATACTTATACACAACGGCTAATCATGACCGTGACAGTTTTTTTGGGTGGAGAAAGCCGGAGTACCCGGAGAGAACCACCGAGCAACGACGAGCAGCAACCAGCTCCCCAACATCGTAACTCCGCACTGCAGCACAGGCAGGGTTAGACAGGTTGAAGATATGCGCACCATCGACGTGCAGTACGCCTTAGTACACAGTGTCATCGTGCCCCCATGTAGGCAATCGGGGTTAAGTGCCTTGCCCAAGGACACAACGCGGGAGCACGAATCAGTCACTGAAATGGTCACCCATCCAACTACTAACCGCGCTCGACGTTGTTTAACTTCGGTGATCTAACGAGAACCGGTTACTGCGACGCCACCGCGCCCCCATAAAGCCTTTGAGATACACCTACGGTATATTTCTGGTGCCAAATTTTGGTGCTGTATATATATTTGGTGCGAAACGATTTTTTAGTGTACTTGACACCATTAGTACCCGGCAGCGTGAACACCTTTAAAAAATCTAGCCAAAAACCTTTACTCCACAAAGCGATCAAAAACCATTTGGATGCAAAATGTATCGGGCAGTTCACAATGATTTCCTTCTTTACTGTGGCTACATGAACATAATCAGAGGCGGATTCTGAGGGGGGCGCACCCGGCGCGCGTCCATCCTATCAGTTTTGTAATTCATTTTTTTACAAGTATCGATACGAAGGAACACGATATTATCCTTTGGCACCTTTGGTAGTGGACACTTTGGTAGTTATTTATTTATTTATTTATTGGTGCTTAAGTAAGGTCACATATTTCTGCACAATGGCTGATCTTGACCACGACAGTTTTACGGGTGGAGGAAGTCCGAGCACCCGGGCAGAACCACCGAGCATTCTAACTTTGTTCAAGCTCCGCTCAAGCAGGGTTACAGCGGCTGAAGACATGTGCACCATCGACTGCAGTACGCCTTAGTACACGGCGTCATCGTGCCCCCAACAGGCAACAGGGATAACGTGCCTTGCCCAAGGACACAATTCGGGGCGTCCAGTGCGGGGATCGAACTCGGGACCTCTAGCATGGAAGTCCAACAGTCTACCACTGAGCCACCGCGCTTCCTTTGCATTTCTTTATTGTCGACATTCTGAAGATAACAACTCCCCCTGCAGTTTTCTGATGAATAAGACTGAACGTACCCGTCTAACTATAGGGGGCACAAATTCACTCGGAAAATTCATAAAAAAATTACATTCGAAGCGATATTGGAGATTGCGTCACGGCTCGTTTGCATAATATACCGTCCGTTAAGTGCACCAAGGCGCCATCTGCAATGCTTTGGCATTGCAGATGGCGCCTTGTTGCACTCAAAGGACGATAAATGGCCTTTTCTTAGGCCACCTTTGTGATACCTGTCAATTTTCTAATAGTCTAGTATGCCCATTGATATTGAGTCCATGACGGAGAAAGACAGCACCAATACATGTTGACCGCTGTATCGTAACAGTTGAAAAGTGGATTCGATTCGAATTTGAACCTTTTGCTTGATTCGATTTGAGACTTGCTTCGAGAGAAACATTGGGATTCACCCAATCCTACATGTAGTAGCCGCGAGGCAATATCGTATTTAATTAACACGCGACGTATTTCTAAATTAGTCATCCCGACCTGTTCACAGCTGTGCAGCAAGAATTATCACCAGGCAACGGAAATCATGTCACATCACTCCACTCCTCTCTCATCTGCACTGGTTACCAGTTGAAGAGAGGATCGAGTATGAGATGCTCCAACTGACACTGGAAGCCCTGAATGGTATGGCTCCTGATTATCTGGGCAGTTTCTTCAACGATATGTACCATCCCGACTCCTCCGTTCAACAGCTTCGAACTCCCTGATATCCAAACCAGGCGTCCTTGTAATGTCAGGCGATCGGGCGTTTTCCGTGACTAGCCCCACTCTTTGTGATAGGCTGCCCAATCACTTAAAGGCACCTCAGACGCAAGAAAGCTTCAAAAAGGCGCTGAAAACCCACCTTTTCGCCCGCGCTTTCGGTGTTCATTAACTTTGTATCAACTTTATAATACATGCACAATATAGCAGCAGAGTATTGTAATGCCTGAGAGCGCAGTTTTGTGGATTCGTGACTCTAAACACTGTATTTATTATTATTATTATCCCGGGCTTCAACTGTCTGAGTTGACAATCGAATCAAATGGTTTCGCGCGCCAAAGGCGCGCAGGGACGTTTGGAGAGCAAGCCCCTTTCGACCCTCGTTAGCTGTATAATGTTTTAGTTATGTTCTGAGCGTGGTAAAGGAGGCAAGGCGTAGGAAGCAGCTTATCTGCGTTTGTTCTTTCGTCGTGACTTCTTTGGAGGAGGTGGCTGTGGTGGAGAGACTGTGGAAGTGATGGTTGGCGTTGTTGAGTGATTAGCTGTGTCTGTCAATTGTCTTTGTTAATGAATTCCTTCTTTTGGCTATCGATTTCTTCGGAGAGTCTGTCCCTTTCTTCGCTGCGTTTATTGAATTTTTTGCATTCAGCAAAGAATTGCCGGGTTTCTAATAGTGCTTTTGCCAGGTCTGAATGTTCTTTAGAGGTTGTCTGTGAAGCAGGTGAAGGTTGTTTTGGTGTTAGTTAATCCTTGTCCTGGTTGTCCGAGAACGAAGGAAGAGGGGAGTGAGGGGTGGGAAGTGGCGAAAAAGCAACTTCCAGTTCCCCTCAATCTATACAGGACGTTCCTCATCCAACTGTGCCAGCTGGGGAACTGGTAGTTGGTTGGATGTACCTGTAGGATTAGGAGGGGAACTGGTGGCTGCCTCCGGAACCTCCACCTCCTCGCTCACCTCTTTCTTCTTATCCAGGAAAGCCTCCAGGCGACGGGAATCCCTGCGCTTGGTTGATGGACTCTTTTTCCTTTTCTTCTTTTCATGGCCTCCTGACCTCTTCGGGTGAGGACCAGTGTGAGAGGGAATCCTCTCATCAAAGGTACTACCTCTCCACGAGGAGGGTGGTGTAGTGATGTTTTCTTCTACTTTAAATTACATTTTCAGATGGACGCTCTTGCCTATTTCCTGGATTGTCCAGGAGATGGGACAAGAGACGCCCAGAGCTGAGATGGCTTTCCTTAGACGAGCTGGTAATTCCAGGTTTTCCATTTCAATCAAGGTGTTCACGAAATGGTCTGAGTTGGGTACCACAGTCCTCTGTTTATATGGCCGGTTGTGTGTCTGGCAAAAGTCCAACTATCAAATCTCGTCTCAAAAGAAAGTACTTGAGAACCAACGAGAGTGAATCGATATCTTAAATTAGTCTCCAAACAAAACGAAAATGTCCCAACTGAAAAAAACATTGCTACGTCATTTGTGCGTCTAATGGTTTTTAGAATTCATTACTGTCGGCTCTAAATCTCAAATGGTCGTTTTCTTCCTGATACACCGGTATCTAGAGATGGGCTTAATAGGAATTTTGAGTTGGGTATCAGTATATTTAGTGGGGTATATCGAGGTATCGGTCCGGTATTCGGAATCGGATTTTCTGATAGTACCAAAGGGGAATTCAGATTAGATTACCGAATAACTTGTTCTGATATCATTCTACCACAGCACTACAAATGCCACTGCCAGAGCTCAACTTTGGCATTCTTTTGCCAACATAAAATCATCTTCAGTAATTTTGTGACTTGTTCCAAACACACATTAACATTCAAAGGCCAATATCAGGCTTTTGCGATCTCAGAACATGTGACCTTAACATTCCATCATTAGAAGGTGTTGCTGACAATCGGCAAATCAGCTGGACAGTAATTTCTAGTCAAGTCTTGGCTGCCTTAACAAGCAGCCAAGACTTGACTAGAAATTACTGTTAATCAACGGGACATGTACAGGTTGTGGTCTAGAAGTAATCCAGGACAGTTTCCCTTAAGGGTTAACAAAACTGGAAAGAAAGTAAGTCACTTATTTCATGAAAATGAACCTTTCAACTGCTATCACACCTCAGCTGCAATCATTCTACGTTCTCTATTGCTATCAAGTAGAGAATATAGGAAACTATGAAAATTCAGATAGTTTCGCTATTCAATGTGGGATTCGGTTCGGCTTTTCGGTATCCAGATGGTATCGGTTCGGTTCTTCGGTCTCTATCCTTTCCCCCGTTATTAGGGTTGTATGAGTTCGATCTATTTATTCTTACTGATGTTTAACGCCACTTCCAGCACTGATGACTATATCTTGACCACAATACAAGAATAACGTGAAATTCAGCCAATTGTGCAAACCAACAGATGTCCAATGCAGAGGGGACTTCCAACAGTGGTACTTTTCTGGGGGGAGGGGGGCGGCGTTGTCCCGCTACTTTTTCTGAGGTGTGGGGGCGTTCCCTTAAAATTTCAAGAATGGAATGGCTTGATCTTCACGAATATCCAACACATCGAGCACTTACTCATCTTGCTAATCACTCTACACATATTTCAGCTGTGTGTAACTCGCAACCCCACAGTAACAGCACTGGCCATTTCTTTTGAAGAGCTTTTGGATACAAAATTTATAAATTTCCCCGGAGGTAAACCTGGGACAGGGCCGGATTACGATTTTTTAGGCCCCTGGGCTACAGATACTGTGACGCCCCCAGTGATAATTAACAAAAGCGCACAACAATGCTAATCTACCCTCAGGGGCGGCGGAACGATTTTCAAAGTGTGTGTGGAGGTGTGTGGGGGGGGGGGGGGGGGGGAGGCTGGATCGGGCGATGGAAGGTCGTCGGTATGAACATTTTAAATTCCAGGGTCCCAAAACCCACATTTCCATAAATCTGAGTGGATATTTTGAGATTTTTCAGGAGATGAATTTGAAAGATTTTACACTTTGAAAGCCGTTAAAAATGTCGGTAAAGCATACAGGTGAGGTCTTTTATCAGCTTTGGTCGTAACGACCTCACCTGTATGCTTTACCAGACGTTTACAGCAATTATACTGTCTGTGGATTATCTTGTCTGGGGTGGATTTGGTACTTGTATGTCTGTAAGATTACGATCTACTTCAGTTAACCGATTTATTAACAGACTGTATACACTGCAAAAAATGATCCGAAATCCATCGAAATTGAACCAGAACGAGAGAAACATAGCTGGAGAAAATATGAAGGGGAGGGGGGGGGGGGGTCTGGATCCTCTCTTTGTTTCACCAGTCATTGGTTGTGTTAAAATATATGCATACAAAAAAAAAAAACATGGCCCGGCAAAAAAAAGTGGAGGGGTTGAAACGCCTTAGCTCCCCAGGTTCCGCCGCCCCTGACCTTCTATCAGCACTTTTGTCTTTGGTGCAAGCACAACCGCAAAGCAATGACGAAAGAAGAAGAAAGTAAGTTTCGATGGAATGAGCGACCGATTCTGAGGCCGTCTCTTTGTTATCAGGATTGCCAGTGCCAACGAGTTGGAATAATGGGCAAGAAAAAAATCCCAGTATATTATACAGTATATTAATTGAGCCCTTTTTAAAGAGATAATTCAACATGCTTATACTTTCATTCTGCATTTACAAATGAAGTATCTTTTCACAGTAAATTAATTTCACTTAATCTATGGAGGCCCTCAGCTGGTGGAGGCCAATGGGCTGCAGCCCATAAAGTCCATGCCTTAATCCGGCACTGACCCGGGATCCCCCAATAGAACGACATTGAGGGGGACACTCTCCCCCAATGACGCATCCCGCGTTTGGCATCGCTGCACGTTGTGCGCCCGTTCCGAACACCACTTCACCACTCGTGGTGAACATTTGGTACACAAAGGTACTGCTTTCTCTTCTACAAATATGGTGCGTTTATTTAATTTGATTCATTTGTGGATAGGCCACTTTGGTAGCCATTTTCTCCGGATAACGGAGCAATCGATTTATAATGTTTAACAGATTCTTTAAATAGAATAATTAGACATTATTTGGGATGCAATTCTTCAGAGTTCTTAGTGTTTTTCGAATGTTATGTGAAACTTTGTTGAACAATTTGTGTAAAAAATGTCATTTCCTAATTTCGAAGCATATTTTGGCGGCCATTTTGAATTTAAACTTTTGCCAATAACAGACATCATCTTGTGTATCATTAAATAGGTGAGACAATTATACCAAGAAAAGATCATGTTCAGTGATTGAAGTTGGAATAATATTGCAAAATTGAATACAGGGGTAGAGACGAAAAATCACCGCCATCTTGGACGTCATCTTTGAGTTCACATAGTATGGGGGATCTCATGTTAACATCTGAAAATCTAGAGATGTCCTGATACACGAAAAGAGATCTTGTTGAAGAGAGTACAAAGAGGGTGAAGGGTGGAATAAGAGGCCAAGCATCAATGACCCGATTTGGAGTTTTTCAAGAGTGCGAAACACCGGAAAAACTCTAACAAGGGTCATTGACACCCCCCCCCCCCCCCTTACTCTACCCGACTTGTATTCTGTGATTAAACTTGAATTAAGTGAATGAAGCTTAAATATTCAAAGAAAAATATTTGTTTT
Source organism: Pictodentalium vernedei (assembly GCA_031216915.1). Taxonomy (NCBI): domain Eukaryota; kingdom Metazoa; phylum Mollusca; class Scaphopoda; order Dentaliida; family Dentaliidae; genus Pictodentalium; species Pictodentalium vernedei. The sequence goes on along the minus strand of CM062290.1, from coordinate 391,301,478 downwards.
GTTTACTTTCTTTCGTGACACAGTTTTGTGTTGAAGCAATGCATTCACGTCATAACGCCAATCGAATCGGTAACATCCAATCAGAAACATTCTTACTTGATGTTCTCAGACGTAGCCCGGATTCCACGCGTTGTGTATCTAATCCATTTCTCAATGTCTCTGCACTCTAAAATCAGTTGGGTTAAATATTAGCTCAAATCCACAGGGTTGAGCGAATATGAACCCAACTGATTTGGGTGGACTTTTGGCCCAACAGATTTTAGAGTGTACTGTATAGAGTAACGTTGGGTAGACACAGCAGTCGTGGTATGAAATATAATATTATACAGCGCTGAAGTGACGGGTTGATCGAGTGGTGCGGGTAGATGTAAGATACTCGATGTCTCCATAATTCCCCAGTCTTTCTTACTGAATTTTTTTAAACTTCCCATTATCGTGCTATCCCGTATTTCGAAACGTGACTGATAAAAACACACTTTCACACACATTATTTCAGATATTCTATATATTTAGAAAGAATTCGACAAAGAGAAACATGATAAACCTTTCCGAGTGGCTGAAATCTCAGCCCCCAGCAACCGCCTATACTCTGCAGCTATGTATCCTTCACAAACAGTATTGCATTTCGATATCTTTTGGTTTAGAATATCGACTATTGAACGACAAATAAACATTAATAAAACAGCGAACAAAACTATTTCTGGTGTTATTGCCTCCAGCTACCAGATGGCGCTATCTTGAATTCGATTGCAACCAGATGCGAACCCGGTAATCTATACACCTGGAACTCAATTAAGCACCCCGTTGTTTTCGCAGTTGTGTTAACCCTTTGAACTCTAATAGTATCTGCCATGCCAGTAGAATGGCGGCAATTAGAAGAGTCCATATTCATTATTTGGGATAGACCAATCAATATTTTCAACATGCAGCCTCGGGGCTGCACGTTGAAAATATTGATTGGTCTTCCCCACACATTTACTGAACAGCCATCCCATTTAATGACGTTATGATGTATTATGTTGCTGGCCGGAAAAAACGGCCGTCGTGGTTCAACGGGTTAATAGAAACTGTCATTACTTCCATGCTATCTTTCAGATGTCCAAAAGTGATTGTTCGCGGAAAGAAAGTTCTATTGACAAATGAAAGACAACACAAAGATGAAAATATGCAGTATTTTAATGGCGCTAATTATACACATCTGTCACTAATGTTTTTGATGGAAAAATGTTCTCTCGACAAGTATGATGCTGGAACGATCCATGATGAAAAAATGCAGGTAATTACTGACAAAAAATATGTAGCTTGTGATCTCCTGAACACAATAGCAGTGTCTGACGTCTGTAGCGAGTGTATCCACCACGTGCCCGGACGACAGCCTGAAACCTCCCCCTAATGCTACTAGTGAGCCTTCTGATACGGTCCAGAGGCAACTACTGTCACTCCTCATGCAATGCAGCATCCACATCGGCCAAATTCTGCACAGGTGGATCCCTTGCTTGCAATTGACGTCCAAGAAAGTCCAAGGTAGTGTTGTAATAGCGTTGTTCTGAAGGAATGCTCTAGGACGATGCGGCCTTGCATTGTCGTCCATGAATACAGGACGAATAGACAACGGATTGTTGTCAAAATGAGGCACGACAACCGGATTGAGAATGTCTCGATGCACTCATGACCATTGAGATGCCCACGTAAAGTCACCATATCACGTTTACAATCATGACAGAGGCATCCACAGATCATTACTGATCCTCCACCATAAGGAACAGTAGGTCTGATGTTCCTAGGCACGTAAGCCGTATTTCTATGTCTGTACACTCTCATGCGATCATCTCTGACGTGAAGCAAGAACCTACTCTCATCTGATTCTCCGTGTCCTGAGATTCCAGTGTTGTCATACCATACACTACTCCAAACGTCGACTTTGATGCTGATCGGACAGAGCTGGACGCTTGATGACCCTTCTGGACTTCATGCCAGTGCTTTGAGAGGATTTCGGACAGTTCTGTTGCGCAAACGTCTATTGGGGAGCCAAATGCGTTTCAAAGCCCCACTTGAAGCAAAGGGTTCACGCCTAAAGAGGCGTGCCAGACCCCGATCGTACAGAGGAGAGGTCTTTTGGGGTTGTCTAGGACTTGGTCGGTCCTTAACATCGTTGGTTTGCTGGTGTTTTCGGACAAGTCTGCTGATGACTGAATAACTATAGCCAAGTTGCCCCCAACAGCTTTGAATGGCATGCCTGTTGCATGCATGCCAACGATTTGCTATCTTAGTGCCTCTGACAGTTTCCTCCTTGTCATGTCAACATTTATTGAGAAAAGAAGTGAGAATTTTTTTTGTTTTATACCCAGATATTGCATGTGGATGGTAGTGTTTTTGTGACATTCGTGGGAAGCATGCTTCACGTTGACTATGGGCTGTGTCACGCTATCGACCAGACACGTCATGTTTCACTAGATGAAATACACTGCAAGACATTGCATTCATTAAAACATAATAATCAGTAACAGCAACTTCACTGTCATGAAACATTTCATGGGGGGGGGGGGGGGGGGGGCTTAATTAAGTTCCAGGTGTATATATAGGGGAGCACCTGAATCTTGGGGGAGCCTCATCTCTATATTCGGACAATTAAGTGCAGTCACATAACGAAGTTTTTGAGCGAAAGGAATGCAAGAATGTAGCGAAGAAAGGAAACAGTAGCAGTGAGACGTGCCCATAGACAATAAGTTAGCTTCCATGAGTTAGCTCTCGAGGGGCACCAGGTAATGTTGGCAAGCATTTCAGAAAAATGGGGATTGAAAGGAGAAAATCTATGCAAAAGTCAGACATTTGAATTGTCCCACTTAAGGCCTCTAGAGACAAGGATCTGACGGCTTTTCCCCAACTCGCCCGTGCTCCTATCATGTATAATCAGTCCGGTGGGCCCGATGCAGTGGCGGAGCTCTGGAGGGGGTGTGGGGGCATTTGTTACCTTCTAAACGTAAACTTTGCCCTCTCCTATCCACCACACACTTATCTACCCTAACACACCCATATACGCACGACAGATGAACATATCCAGTAATGATATATAAGCTCGGAAGCAGATAATTATTAGCCATGGATGTTCATGTAACGTGTCTACAAAATATGGGTCATGATTTTCACATCATGAATACAACAGGGAACCAAACTGACCCAGTGGGCTGATGGTTCCAGCCCACTGGGTCAACTTGGATCTCTGCTGTGCTGCTTACCCTCAGTCAGATATTCGTGTGAAAGTTACGCGATCATACCCGTATTTATTAAATTGCGGCGTCCACAAATGTAGAGATTTACCCACAAAAGCCACCAGAGGGCTTCATTTGAAAATACAATTCAATTTTTTCTAGGAGGAGCCCCCCACCCTTTTCAAACAAACTCTTGCGAGTGATCGTGCCTTAGCAAATTGCGCAGATGTCTCCGCTATCTGAATGCAACGCTATGATCCTAAAAGGCAACTTACGACCTTGCTCCCCTTCATAGAGAACTTGTCCCGACAGACCCTTGGTCTTCTAATGTTACCAAGCTCTTCATGGAATAATTTGGCTTGATTACATCTTCCGTGAAGTTGGGAGGTTAATTTTTGAATCGATACACGAAAGGTACTTTTTACCCCGGATATTAAATAAATTTACGTATAAGGGCGACCTAGTTCAAAGTGGTGACGCATCTCTTTTTTAAAATACGTACACATTATTGATCATGCTTGTTGTTTTTTCTTGCTGTTTGAATATCTTATCGACCCATTCTACCACATTCATGTCGTCTTCTGTCACGTTCTAAATAGGTTTTTCCTTTGCGACGTCAACTATTCGAACAAATAATGAATTCAATCAACTGTCCACTCTAAGATAATTACTTTAATATATGAATTGGACACATGATGCGCATCTGATCATGAATACACATGTTCCACAAATAGACTTTAGATACAATGACATTTATTTTTTATTGCGATTTAACGACACTTTCGACAGACAGGATCGCCTCGTGAAGGACAGTTTCCCGGGTGAAGGAAGCGGAGTACCCGAAGAGAACCACCGAGTAACGGCGAGCAACTGCCACACTCCCTAACGTACCAACTCCAGGGTTAGCATTGGATGAAGACAAGTGCACCATAGACGTGCAGTGCGCCTTAGTACACAGCGCCACGGTACCCTCACGTGGGTAATCGGGATTAATTTCCTTGCCCAACGACACAACGTTGTTACCCCTGGCGGAGATCGAACCTTCGACCTTTCGGTTTGAAGTCCAATTCGGTAAAGTTTAAACACTGGGCCATTGCGCTCCCACTGTGATATATTACAGTACAGTCGCCGTGGATTGGTCGTAATTCACGCATGGGCAGTGATGTCCACACATGTGTTTACCGGGTAATAAAAATATTAGCACAATTTTAATTAACTGGTAGAGTGCTGGAAGCCCATATTTGGGCTTTATTTTGTAGTGCATGTGCCATAACTTAAAGACTTCATATTCTGCGGATGTGCATCATATTATTTTTGAATTGAAATTATTTAGTCTGTGAGGATTTGCCATGTTACAATTTATGGGAGAGTGCAACTAGGCACTCTCCCATAAATTGTAACAAGGCAAAGATACATACGTGGACAAATTTGGATGACCAAAAATAATTCAGCACTGTACCAGTTAATGAAGCTTTAGTTTTTAGCGTGTGAAGCACCGGGCTGTACCCGGTGCTTTATTAATTAAATTTTGGATAATTATGTATGTAATTAGTGTTTGGACTCTAATATTATTGCCCACCTTTGGAAAGTGACAGGTCCACGGTGGCCGTACCGTATGGACTGGATACACAGTGGCCGTACCGTATGGACTGGATACATGATGTGAATCTGACAAGACTACACATGTTCCACAAATAGGCTGTGGATACAATGGCAAGTGTGTTGGTGTGTATATTCATTGTGTCGGACAGTTTTATAAAAGTTTTACGGTTGGAAGAGGCCGGAGTATCAGGAGAGAACAACCGAGCAGCGACGAGCAACTGTTAGACCATCCAACTTTCTAAATCTACACAAGCAGAGTACACAACGCCCTCGTGCTCCCCCCCCCCCCCCCCCCACCGCTTGGATAATGGGGATTAAGTGTATTGCCAAAGGACACAACGCGGTTTACTGCTGGTCAGGATTGGTCAGTACTGAACCGACGATATTTCGGTATAAAGTCCGATGCTCTAACCACTAAGCAACCGCGTTTCAAGCAAATGGAAGTAAGTTGAAGAGTCACACACCGTAAAAACATATAGAAAAAATACGGTAAATTGACTGTCATTACCAGTGGGGAATTCAGGTTTCTCGATTGGGTGTAGATGGGTGGGGGTGGGGTGGGGTGGGCTGGGCTGGGGTGGGGTGGATGGGCGCCACATTTAAATAATGGGTTACAATGCGAGGTATCATCCGACATACGTAGAGGTGAGCAGAATAAGTGGGTACCGCAGTCTCGCAGGTAGATCAGGGGGGCCTTCTGGGGAAAATGTTAAGAGAATGCAATGTCAATGAGCCACCTACCACCCCACCCCCAACCCCACCCCCACCCCAATGGATTCTTTGCACATGACCATAATGTTTTCCAGTCAAAATATTCTCGCAGTTTTATTTTCGACTCATTCAAATGTTGAAAAAAGGAAGCCAATTAATATAATAGCTCAGAAGAGTACCCGAGCAGGTGTTGTAGGTATTTGCAAGCATGGCAGTATTTTTTGTGATTACACACGGATGTCCACTACCGGGGGTGGGGACGTGACAACCGTTATTTATTCTCAGTTCCTTAATCGACATTCGTTATCAACCGATAAAATCGGTTGATAACGAATGTCGAATAAGGAACTTGGAATAAGTAACGGTTGTCACGTCAGTACCGGGGGTAGTGTTGATGCATGCTTTATCGCGGATGGGAGCGCGGTGGCTCAGTAGGTAGAGGTGCAGGCTGCAAACCGATAGGTCCTCGGTTCGAATCCCACCTGCGGCAACCGCGTTGTGTCCTTGGGCAAGACACTTCATCTCCATTGCCCGCGTGGGGGCACGATGACGCCGTGTACTAAGGCGTACTGCACGTCGATGGTGCGCATGTCTCCAACCAATCTAACGCGAGTTACGATGTTGGGGAGCTGGCAGCTGCTCGTCGTTGCTCGGTGGTTCTCTCCGGGTACCCCGGCTTCCTCCACCCGTAAAACTGTCACGGTCATGATTAGCCATTGTGCATAAATATGTGACCTTAAACATGAATAAATAAATAAATAAATAATATCGCGGATAGTACCGTGTCCACCTGATCTTGGTATTTGTGGCTTCAGGTCGGTCTGTCACGATTAATCGATTGATCGATTGTCGATCGGTCACGCCCATATCGATTAGCATTTTCGTTGTCGAAGAATAGTTAATTTTTACCCCTTTTTAGACGTTCAATAATTAAAGAAAAATTTGATGAAAAAACTATTGTTTCTAAAGGTTAAAGGTCAAGATCGTCGACGTTAAACCACAAGAAGCCGTTAGAACCATTTGTCTTTTAGGTATATTCAAAGCTTTGATGTTCTGAACTTTTGAACCGTCAGTGTAATAAACAAGACCGGTCGGCAGTTGAGAACTTGCGAAGTTCGCAACTGACGACCGGTCTTGATTATTACACTGACGGTTCAAAAGTTCAGAACATCAAAGCTTTGAATGTACCTAAAAGAGGATCATCTTCGATGTTTACTTGAGGTAGGTCATCTGACTTGAACTTCATTTTTAACGACTTCAAAGAGAAGCAGGGGGTGGGGTGGATGGGGGGTAATCTAGGTACGATTAATCGATTATTATCGATTATTTGCGACGATTAATCGATTCCTAAATTTAAAAATCGTGACAGCCCTAGCTTCAGGTTAAAGATATTTATTGGTATATCCTTTCATGATTTTTGATCAACATTCTGGTGAAATGGAGCTGAGCTAAATATCGGTTTCTACATCTTCCGCTCCTTTGTCGAACAAAAAGGTGGTCAGTGCAAAATGTGCGTGTGTATATTTACCGTAAAATCTTGCTGTAGTAATCCTGACAGCTATTGGTTGCAAAGCCTTTTCCCGTTTTTGAACCGTATTAATTTACATTGTGGTCGAACTTAATTGTTGTTCTCCCAGGGCCTTAACTAACATTTGCTTGGCGGGTGGGGGTGGGCGGGGGGGGGGGGGGGGGGGCTATAGGACGTCGGCGCCGACGGCTAGCCATATCGCCCAACTATTTGGAACACATTATACACTACAATAATACTCTCCATTGATAAATACTGTATTTTAAACATACAACAATTACACCAGCCAGGTAGAGATGCCCGACAATCTGGGTGCTTCCAACAGGTCATGGTCATAAAAATCATTTGTTATTAGTTAATCTCCCCCTAGATGTGGAATTCTACTGATACATACTATTCAAAAAAAGTAGGGGATATCCAAACTGAAGTTGATATTTTTGGAGAATGGTATTGGATACGCGTGATTGGATTCATCAATATGTTACCAACTTTAGTGTGGATCATGAATGTCACCGGCCCACGAAAACTTCGTGCAGGTTGTTCGAACGAGCGCCGCGTTAATGTCTGTTGGGTACGTTTTGAAATTTTCATTTGCACTGGACGGTCTTTTTCGGAGGTCTCGTGTTCTTTTCTTGGTCTAAACTCGTTTATCAATAGTTTCTGGTCGAAACGTAACTTTTGGGGTATGCGAAGACGGACTCGTAACGAACGTTTACCTGCCGTTGGCATGTTGGAAGCTGGTAACAAACAGACTGCAGTGGTTCAAATTCTCAGCGTTACTCAATCGGTGATTAGCAGTTTGTGGTCACGCTACCGTCAAACAGGCAATGTTGATGACAGACGACGGTCAGGTCGTCCAAGGGTGACAAACTGCTAACCAGGATCGTTACATCCGGACCACAGCATTACGTAACCGCCATCAAAGTGCCTCAGAAATTGGACAGCAGCTGCACCGAGCGACAGATGTTCGAGTCAGTGGTCAGACTATCCGAAATCGCCTAACACAGCTGGAATTTGTACCCTCGACGACTTCGAATAATTCCACGTTTGACTGAACGTCACATCACAACAAGGCGTAATTGGTGTGGAGCACGACAGCGTTTTATTTTTATTTGTTCTTATTTGTTTATTTATTTATTTATTTTTTTGGAGGGGGGGGGGGGTGGTGGTTCACATCCCACTCCAGCCCCAGAAGTTACGCTCTTGCGATCTCCTTGCAAGGTTTGTCATCTGTTTTCTCTCGTCCATTGACAGGTGGCAGAGACGTGGCTTGCAAGTCTTGAATGGAGACAACTCCAACAGCACCCTCGCCCTCCTCCTAGCCGAAAACCTTGCGATTGGTAACCTTAGTAAATTCCAATATTTCGGGAAACTAAATGCACACCATCCGAATAATTTTAGTTATTTGCCATGTGATGGACTTAGGAGCCCGAAATCTCCACAACTGTCAGAAAAATCTCTAAAAGTGCGCTAAATTATTTTCAAAACGCGGGAAATACTACCAAATGCTATTAATTTGGATTCTTTGTTTTTCAGCTTTTAACAATTGGAATCCCAGAAACTTTTTAACTTTTGAATTCTAGGATAGGACTGAAGTTATACTCCTAATTCCAGTATCGCTACGTCCCTGGCATGTAGGCCTGAAGGGGCGGTGCTGGGGTTCATCGCGAAAAAATTTGTTTCATGGTACACTTAACAGCCAATTGTCACGTAGAGTCAAGGCGCCAACGCCTCTTAGACATTTATTTTAAAAAGGGTTTCCAAATTAACAGAGAGAGAGAGAGAGAAACAACCTCTTAATATTTATCGAGGAGAAGAATGTTCACGGCCAAGGGCATGGGAAATGGGAGAGAGGACAAGGAGGGCACGTGCCTACAACCTTTTACAAAGAGAGAGAGAGAGAGAGAGAGAGAGAGAGAGAGAGAGAGAGAGAGAACTGGATTGCTGGAACGCCAGCGAAAGCCGTCGCAAATTAAAATACGCCCCACCCCCACGATGGCTTAAAGTCAATCAACGCGAGAAACTCCTCAAAATACATGACCTAAAAGCTTTCACTTCATCAAACGTCATGGCGTTTACCTTGTATGAAAGTTAATAACACAATTATCAACTTTCCAAAATATGAACTTTTTTGTCAATAATAATAACTAAACTATTTTGGGCCCCACAAAGCAGATCTGTTTCTCAGGCCACTTTTTGTAATATGGAATGTGGGCGGACGGTGTTTTATTTTATTTTGAATTTTTTAAATTATTTCTTTTGCCCTCAAAAATTCATGTTCTTGGTTTGTTTTATGTTTTAGGTTTCATAATCTACAGAATAGCGTCGGCGGTGGTGTATTTCGCCCCCTGAGTGCAAAAAGGATTTGCAATGCTTTTAAAGCATTGCAAAGCCTTGTTGCATCCAAGGGACAAATTTATGAATTTTATTAACTTGGATAAAATATAAGTTATAAAACATTTATTTTTTATTTTTTAAAGTTTGCATTTGTTATAAAAAGAGAGCATGCGACGGCCAAAAGGATCATTCCGGAGGGCATGAGAAACAGATATTTAACTTGTCTAGGCCTTGTAAATATTCAATTTGCATTTCCAAGAAAAATGTGCACATCACTAACATATTTATTTTTCACAGACACCAAAGTATGTTCTTTAACTCTTTTCCCAACATAATGGCCAAAACCGGCCAGCGCTATTCACAAAAATCATCAATTAATTTTCATTATTTTTTTCATTTTTTTGTCTCAAAAACATAGGTTAATATTTCTCTTAGGAACGAGCTCGTTCCAAAGAGGGGTCATAACCTATGTTTTTGAGACAAAAAATGAAAAAAATAGGTATTCAAGAATTTTGTTTGCAAGTGTCGTCTGCTTTTCATGTTGGGTATAAAGTGTAAAAAAGCTATTAGGAATTGCGAGGCGTCGGGAAACTATAAACCGTCGAAAATTTTGTTGTTGAGTACTGCTTATTTATAGGAACTTCCGCCCCATCTATAAGATGGCGGAGGTGGAGGCACTTTTCTCCATGTGACGAATGAGCAGTCCAGTTATACTGAGATCGATGGGGGACGCGAGGACTGCGGGGGACCTGGCAGCCATTACTTATTCTCAGTTCCTTATTCGACATTCGTTGTCAACCGATGAAATCAATTGATAACGAATGTCGAATAAGGAACTCGGAATAAGTAACGGCTGTCATGTGCGATAATGTATTTCCTCCCCTTTGGAGACTAACGTTTGCTTTAGAACAGATAATCAACGTTTCATCACGAGCAAACTTACACTGGTCCTCCGTGAGCTGCTTACCTTTCTGTGGCAGCTAAAAAACTATATACATCAATACTCTCGTTATCTGATCAATTTGATAAAGATCTAGTAATTTATCATCTATTCTCCTATCTTCAGATCGATTTGCCGCAGTGTGCCTTCAACACCTGAATAATGTGTATAATCACTGATATGATGCATTTATCCTGTAGTAACAAATTCGCCAAACCTATCTCGGGGGAAGAGCGCGGTTCTATTTCAAGCAAGGTTTATTCTTTTATTTATTATGGTTCAACGACACTTTAACAGCCAAAGTAATATGGTGTCGATGACAGTTTTACGGGCGGAGGAAGCCGGAGTACCCGGAGAGAACCACCGAGCAACGACGAGCAGCTGCCGGCTCCCCAACATCGTAACTCCGCACTGCAGCACAGTCAGGGTTAGACTGGTTGAAGACATGCGCACCATCGACGTGCAGTACGCCTTAATACACGGCGTAATCGTGCCCCCATGTGGACAATCGCGGTTAAGTGCCTTGCCCAAGGGCACAACGCGGGAGTCCGAATCGATCGCTCAGACGGCCACCCATCCAAGGACTAACCGGACTCGACGTTGCTTAACTTCGGTGATCTAACGAGAACCGGTTACCGATTTCAAGCAAGATATCCTACGACGTGATTTGAAAAAAAATTTGGTTGTTTCTTACTGCAAGTGTTTCCCTGTTGTGAAGTTGCTTAGATCGCAGGTAGGGCAAGAAATGTGTCCAGTTCATGAACTGGGCAGACCCAGTTCACGAACCTGGACAGACCCTATTGTGGATGAAAATAAGGTGTAGATGTAAAATGTATGTCTTTATTTTCTAAATTTAATATTATTTGCATCAACTATGTTAAATTGAAACCATAAATAGCATACATGATAATATAAAATATGTTTCCAACTATCAACATTTTCACAAGATGTATACGAGTGGTATGCTCTATGAGACAGAGTCCTTGTTTGAAGCAAGGGCACACCGTTTTGACAAGCAGTTGTAACGGCAATGCTACCTGTGATACATGTAACACTCTGTAATCTCACAATTTCTTTCAAACTGAAGTGTGTGTCGGGAACATTGCCTACTTTTGTCCAGTATACTTGTAACTTGTCAAACTAAAATTGGTTGCGCGAAAGTTTGGTGCGTACTTTCCGGATCTTCCAGCAATAGCGAACGCATCTCTTTTATCATTAGTGGCCATCACCACTCACATAACATTTGGTGGATCACCCTTGCTCCTATCAAATTCTGAAACTGGAACTGCGACATTACAATCAAGAGTTGGAGTTGCAAGGGTCGGCTTACACCGTTTCACCATGTTTGACGCTTATTGGCCAATTCTCGCAGCATAGCTACCACACGATTGTCACATACCAGTCTTTGACAAACAGTTGCAGCAGCAATAAAACCTACAGTAACGTTTGCCGCCCAAACATTTGATAATATCACGTGTCCTCTCAAACTGAAATCTATGTCTAGGACATTGCCTCTTTTCTGTCCAGTATACTTGAGTTACTAAAATGGAGAGTGTCTGTAGCAATAGTGACCGCATCTCTCTCATCGCCAGTGGCCATCACTACTCTGATAACATTTGGTTATTGAAATTCTAAATCTGCTACTGAGACATTATCTCCAAGGGCTGGCTTTGCAAGGATCTGATTACTCGGTTGCGCCATCTTTATATCCTTGCATGCTGCTGGCGGATATTTCCGCCCAGGACAAGAAATCTTTTGCCATAAAACATAAATAAAATTTGAACACATTTAATAAAGATTTCCGCTGCTAATTGTATCAACCTTTTGACCAGTGATTTCTCGGGTCAAAGTTTCATGAATCTTTCATCACATCTAGTCGTGGCTACTTCGCATCAGCCACGACTAGATTCACTGAAAGATATTTTAAAAATACTCAGCGTTAAAAGTTAACCCTTCGAACGCGAAACATTTTTTCTTATTTCCCTTCATGTTCTCCTTCGAAGTTAACTTCGCGGTTTCGTAATGGTTTTGGTTATATTTTAGCTACTTTTCTTCTAAACTTCGAAATTGTGAATATCACACTCTAGGATGACATTTAGTTCCTTTCAGTTTTCTTCGTAACAGAGTGTGACTCTCTGATATCGTTCTTGTGCGATAGAAAGAGGTTATGTTCCAATAAGACTAACATCCTTGCCCTCTGATTGGACGAGAGCTCGCTTAGTTTTTTTTTCTATGTTTACGGCTCCAGTAGCATATGTTACTGCCTGACGTCACAACGCGAAATATTAGAAAAGAAGATAACACTGTGAGGAAATTCAAAGTGCATACTGCCTACAAAATCGCATTTTTCGAGGTCAGTAATCCCTCCATTATAAGTTATTGTGATGAATTGACGGTAACATGGTCTGAGGTTTGCGACTCAGAGCTTATGTTCAACCGAGACGCGAAGCGTCGAGGTTGAACATACGCTCCAAGCCGCAAACCTCAGACCATGTTACCGTCAATTCACCACAATAACATATATGTTCCCATAAGACATTACCCATAGTCCAAAACCTACATCGTGAAACACGAGAGGCTTATTTACTAACTTGTGATCGTTAAAAATTGCCTTGTCCTGCTGCACACGTGAAACATCCTGAAAAATGAAGCGGCTTGCTAGTCACTCCGTTGATGAAGCAGTTACGAAACGGGCGACGTCATTGCAAATATTTCGCGTTGTGACGTCAGACGGTAACATTTGCCACTTGAGCCGTAAACATAGAATATACTAAGCGAGCTCTCGTCCAATCAGAGGAGTAGGATTTTAGTTTTATTGGAACATAAATGCATATTCACAATCCCCTTATAAATTCATGATTTGAACTGAGATGGGGTAACTTCGACCATCATCTAAGTTTTTGATTTTTTGTTGTCCAGTGACATCGTGGGGTACAAGATAGGTTTTTGTACTCAATTTGTTATTTTTAAAGTTGCATTATTCATTCAAATTACTTTGTTCGTTTCACGATACTAGTTTGGGGTTGTAGGCAGGGTTTTATTGGAACATATATGTTATTGTGATGAATTGGCGGTGACATGGTTTGAGGTTTGCGGCTCAGAGCGTATGTTCAACCGAGACGCGAAGGCGCAAACCTCAGACCATGTTACCGTGGAGTGATGACCGCGTGGATAGGTGCGCTGGACTCTCGTGCCAAAGGTCCCGGGATCGATCCTCAGTTGGGGGAAAGTTCGCGAAGTGTCCAAACACTCTCTGTCAGTACCAAATGTGGGGTTGATGCTGTCACAGTGTACCGTCCTATCGGAAGGGGACGTAAACTGGCTGTCCTCTGTGCGGAGAGACACACTCCGTGCAGGCTAAAGATCCCCTCGTAGTATTCGAGAAGAGTGATGCCACGAAGTTGCCTCTATGAAGGTCATCTCATACACCTGCGCCGTTAGACCAAGGAGAGAGGCGTTAACATAAGTTGCATACTTGTTCGCCAATCCTTAACGGCAATTTATTTCAGTAACATATAGTACAATGTTTCAGATAGTAATAATAACAACAAATGCTTACAGTTAAAACTAGAAGTCCTGTCATGAAATACGCACAAATAGCACGTTGAACTGCGCGTTAATCTACGCATTATGACCAACGTAAGGCTTTCAAATTCTGTACATATGGCCTGTGCACAAGCAATATTTCAGCCAATGGACCTCCGGGTAACCCGGGGGTCCATTGGCAGAAACATTGCCCGTGTTTGTGAGTAACAAGGAGAACCTGCCGTGCTTTGGATGCCATTCGATATGGCAATTGCGCGCAATTCCTACGCTCAATTAAGTCTAGATAAGTCTAGATAAGCGCACAGTTCATGACAGGACTTCTTGTTTTAACTGTAGCGAAGCATATATATTATTAGTTATCCTTGTGTTTTCCAGACCGGTGTAAATTCCCATACACCCTGGAAAACACAAGGATAACGGATTTATTTCCAAGAATTTTGGTGCACTTAATACTTCAACCTACACTGTGGGAAAAAACTGACAGAAAATTTGTACTTTGCAAGTTTCTTAAATAAAACCAGACAAATATGGATGTCACTGGAACTGGCTCAATGAGCCAGTTCCAATGATATCCATATCTGTAATATTTTATTGCACATAAATATTAAATTTCTTGTATTTTTATTTTTGTTCCAACATAACTGAGCAGAAGGTATGAATTAATAATTAAAAATGGGAACTTTTTTTAACCATATAGCTTGCTCTTGTATATTCTTGTTTTTACACCGTGGTTAAACACGGTGTAAAAAAGCCACTGTGGATTGCAAGTTACACCGTCCCTCTCAGCCAATCAAACTGCAGTATTTTGTTTCATTTGGAAATAAAGGTATATACACAGCTGCGCTTTACAATAAGCAGAACCTGGCGTTACAAAAAATATTCCACCTAAGGACAGTAAAATAGGGATAAAAATTAATCACTTTTGTATTCAAGTTTAAAAAGATGAGTCTTTAGCAGTTTTTTTGTATGTATTGAGAATCGAACAGTGTCTTAAGTTACCATCCAGCGTATTCCAAAGCAGAGATGCTACCCATTGGAATATCCTGCCACCATACTGCCACCGTTTGTTTTGGGAAAGACAATTTGAAACTCATCATGGGATCTCAATGAATGACCTATTTTACAGAGTGGCAGCATTCCGGACAAACAGAAAGGGGTCATAATATTGAGACTATCTTCAAGTTAGTAGTAAGACTTTGTTTTGTATTCTTTACCCGACAGGTGGCCAATGGGACAGGGTTAGTGTGACAAAATTCGTATAACGGTCTATTATCACGTACCACCGTGTCTTAAACTATTTTCAACTTGTCAGTATTCTGTTCCGTGATCCCACACAGAAAAGAGTTGCAATAATTCAAGTCCAGATAATGGACTATGTTTTGAAAAGAACGGTGTAAATGATTTAAATTGTTTGTTCGTTTGTTCAACTTTGTTGGGGTTTTTAACAGTACGTTCAACTGTAAGAGGTCACCGGTAATTGTCACCAGATATTGCTCGCTTGGTTCTTGATCACATGAAGACTCATTTGTTTTGGTTCTCTGGTGGATTCTGGTTTTGATTGGAACAAAATTTGACGCGGATTTATTTGAGCGTATTTGTTGCAGCCATATAATAATTCAGGGTTCGCCTTAACCCTTTACCTAACATGAAAAGCAGACGACACTTGCAAAAAGAATTCTTGAATAACTAATTGTTTTTCATTTTTTGTCCCCAAAACGTAGGTTATGACCCCTCATTTGGAACGAGCTCGTCGAGCTCGTTCCAATGAGGGGTCATAACCTAGGTTTTTGAGATAAAAAATGAAAAAAATAATGAAATTAATAGGAATTTTTTTCAGAATAGCGCTGGTCGGTTTAGCCGTTACGTTAGGTAAAGGGTTAAGAAAAAAAGATGGGCTCTGAAAAAAAAGCCTCGGCTTTGATACTACAGGGCCCGATAGGGGCTGATTTTTTCAATGTATATGCTGATATCCTACCATCATGGACCCTTAGTCCCCATATCGCCACGAACCGCCCCCTTAAAATTGCTTTGTAAAAGATGTCCCAAGTGTATACTTCCGTGTGAACTCTGCTTGTTTGATGCATTTATCTTGAAAGTGATTTTACATCATTGTTGGCTGCCTGTACAGGCAGCCAACACCAATGGAGAAACACCGTTAAGTCATCTGTAGTAGAGGGCTTGTATACTAACAGAAAATTAACCTGAGAACTAAAGGTTAAACATTTTATTCTTATAGATTGACTCGTTTTTCTTCTACAGACTTTTTGCGCACGTGAATCATGAATGAGGAGACATAGTGAGTCATGTATTGGAACTATTCCTTGGAAGATTTAGAAATGAAGACCAGTTTGGCATACCTTTTATGGAAATCTGAAGTGAACAATGAAAGAAGGGAACAATTGTACATTGTACAACACAATGTACTGTTTGTTCCTTCTCTCATTGTTCACTGTCACTTTAGAACACAACCCAAGGTCTGAAATCAAAACTTAAAAACAACCTTGAGAACAGTGATATGTACAAACTTATGACCGGCTGTCCATATGAATCACTGATGCTTCTGATATAACTTGCGTTTGACGTTCGGGGACTACTAAAAGGCCCCGCATATGCTAATTACGGGGCTATTTACGGAGCTCGGGCTGGTCAGCCCCCGTCTTAAGGCAAACACTTATTCCACTATTTTGAATAACTAAAATATAATGTAGCGTATTGGAATTATACACATGATCAAGAAAATAGAAGCCGAAAAGCGCGTTCTGAAAACTATCCTTGTGCATTTGCTAATAGAGTAGCTCTGATGGAGACTGGTTTATTTTGGACATCAGGCAAACTGTAACTGTACAAAAATGATACTGAAATTAAAACCCCCCGAAAAAGGCGTTTCTGCCACACACACACCATGTAACGACTAGAGCTGAAACGGTTAACCGATTAATCGATTAATCATTGATCAACATCTTGATCGATCCAAAAAGTAATTGATCGATTAACCTTTACCTTTGAACTACTGTATTATATGGGTTAACAAAGGAACAAACTTGCTCCAAAACAGGCAGACATTGTCACACTGACTCACATCAATTATATGAGACAGAGTAAAGCATGCAAGTTACTTGCTGACATACTTATTTACTTACAAGATCATCATACTGTATCAGTGGCTGAAAATGGTCATTCTTAACCCATTACCCATTGCGGGTAGCAGACGATACTTGCTGCAAAATAAATTCATGAATTACTAAAACTTTTCAATTTTTGTCTCAAAAACATAGCTTTTGACCCCTCATTCGAACGAGCTCAACGAGCTCGTTCCAATGAGGGGTCATAAGCTATGTTTTTGAGACAAAAATTGAAAACATAATAAATTTGAATGGAGATTTTTGTATATAGGCCTAGTCGGCTTTGTTTGTTACTTTGGGTAAAGGATTCATGCTGTAAATCACTAACGGCATGGCAGTTATTCAGATATCTATTTGGACAAGTGATTAATCGGTAACCAAGGTTAATCCACGTGATTAATTGATCAAGAAAACCCTTTAACCGTTTCAGCTCTAGTATCGACACGCACATAGATACGTATACCCCCACACAACACAATATCCAGTTAAATGTCAATAAAGTTATTGCCATTCAAATGGGTTGGTTGGTTGAGATCTTTTCATCTTGACGTGCACTTAAATAATTCAAGCACATAGTTGCTTTATGCTGGTTGCCTCTCATTACAAATGCCATGTGGAAGACCGTTTTTATGCATTGGCATGAATCACTTGGTCTATTCAATGGACCCATCTCCGAGTTTACATACATCTCAAGTGTATGATAAAGTATATAGCATATACATAGCCTTGAGCTCAATAGTTTTCAAGTCTTTGTTTATTTTCCCCCCAAACCTTTGGCCTTCAAAACTCAGTTAATGACGTAATAATGTTCTTCAGTTACCGATATGAAATCGAAATTAACCCCTTGAACTCGTAAGATCGATTTTTCGGTCCAAGGCATAATTTCGTCCCATTTTTGTCTTATTATAAGAGGTCTATACACGGGGCATTGATGCAAACTGCAGCTATTATTTTGTCAGCCGTGTATATTGATATTCGACTGACCCATCTCACTGTAAGTGTCCACAAAGGCGATACCATTCAAGAAAACGAGGGTTCAAGGTGTTAAATTCAGATTTAGGAACCATCAGGCTCGTAACTATCTTTCGATATTCTATGGGGAGTGGAGGGGAGAGAGAGTAGGGGTGACCCATGTTTGTCCGATCATTACATAAATTTGCCCTACGGTTCGTGTGTACACAGACCTTTACTTTTCGCTGAGCTGTATTCAAAGAGTCTACTGTACTGTCAGCTTCATTAAGTACAATAAGAAATGCCGCAATGAAAGGCGTGGCAAATTACCAAGGCTTTCATCACTGCTTTTCCGGTTGCATTGGCTAATTTCTACAACGGCTCTAGTTATCATCGCAGTTTTATGTCCCTGTATAGGTCTTTGAAAGTGCTATCTATCAGGCAACAGTACTCTGTCTTGTCATTGCCCAGAAGAGTAGTTTTAATGCAGAATGGTTTGTTTTTATTCATGGCTGTTAAAAGTGTTAAGTGACGACAAACAAACAAACAAACAAATCATAAAGATTATCACCTAAAGAGAAAATAAGACCATTTGACAACACCACAATTTTCGTTATGTAAAGGAATAATTTTGTTTATTACTTTCTAAAGTGTCATTTACTGGAATTTCCGGGTTTGATTATAAACGATAACCTCACAAGTGAATTATGCAATCTACAATTGTGTTATGTATCCGTGCGCGCAAACGAAGGCGCTTTGCCGTGGGTGTAATAAGGACTTCATTGTTTTTTGGGTTTTTTTTTTTGTTTTTTTTAACCCTTTACCTAACATGAAAAGCACACGACACTTGCAAAAAAAATTCTTGAATAACTATTATTTTCATTTTTGTCTCAAAAACATAGGTTATGACCCCTCATTGGAACGAGCTCAACGAGCTCGTTCCAATGAGGGGTCATAACCTATATTTTAGAGACAAAAAATGAAAAAATAATGAAAATTAATTGGCGATTTTTGAGAATAGCCCTGGCCGGTTTTGGTCGTTGGGTTAGGTAAAGGGTTAAATAATATAATCATCGTTAATAATGAAAAGTAATAAACAGAGTAATCGCTTGACTGGACTGGTTACGTGAAATAATTCATTCGAGGCGAGGGACTATATTGTAAAACACTCGTGCGCATTCGCGCACTCGTTTTTGTACAACGTCTCTCACCTCTCATCAATTATTTCACGTTACAAGTCCAGTCAAGCGATTACTCTCTGTTTCATATATCATTTGTATAAACGCGATCGCATCGATTAAATAATTAACTTGAAGACGAGCATTTATTGGTTTTATGCAAACACCAATTACAGGAATAATCATCAGAATTTAATTAATGAAGCACCGAGTACGCGTGTAAGCGTCTAGGCAATCTATTTCGCATTGCCGTTGCCGATTCACGTTCTGTAGGTTTTGTTGGAAACATAGCTGCGCTTTATTTAAAATAATACGCAGTGTTTTCGATCTGACTAAAACCCAATTATTGCTAAAATAATGCACAGTTGTTGTCTATGGCGATCGATCATTCGGAAAGCTGCGAAGGTATTAAATTATTGCTTCGTGTATCAGAAATTATAACACGCGGCTGTGTTTACTTCCGACCACTTTAGGAAACTTCATTCATCTCTTCGCAATGTCGATATTTTAAGAATTCGTGTTGCTTCTGATTTCTAATATTATGCACACAGTGTGTTTTATCATGCACTTTCACTTTTTTTATCATGCACTAACATTTTGCACAGTGTTTTTTTTTTATCATTCTCGAACAAACAAAATCTGAGAGTCGATAATTTTTTTTTCAAATTAGCGCATTTTTGTCTCTTTAACCATTTTCTTAACACGATTAAGGACGGCGCGTGCCAAAAAATCTGGAAAAACTGAAAACGTTTCTGCCTCAAAACCCCCATTGGAACTAGAGTAGTGAGGGATGGCGGTATGGCGTAAAACTTTTAACAATGACATTCCCATAGACGACCCTGGGAGCGCTATAACGTAATTACGCCATAGGGCATCCAGGGTCGTCCATGGGAATTTTAGTATTAAAGATTTTACGCCATTTCACTCTCTTCCTTTAACACTGATTTCCCCATCCCATAGTGCATCCAGGGTCGTCTATGGAGAATTCAATGTTAAGAGGAGAGGACGTAAAATCTTTAACACTGAAAATCCCATTGAAAAGCAGAGTAGTAGAAATAAAATATCCTGGGGCAGATTGGCGTAAAATGTATTCTATTACATTTAACAGTGATTTCCCCATAGACTACCCTGGATGCACAAGACTACCATGGATGCACAATGGCGAATTCGCCACATTGCATCCAGGTTCGTCTATGGAGACATTAGTGTTAAGTGGAGAGGGCGATATATGGTGTCGAATTTTTAACACTGAAATTCGCCATAGGGCATCCAGGGTCGTCTATGGGAATTTCAGTGTTAAAAAGTTTTACGCCATATCGCCCTCTCTCACTACAAATGAGCTCGGAGAGCTCGTACCGATGAAGTGCCAATAACATTTGAATGACCTTTTTCGTGAATCGCGTTAGCCAGATATTGACGTCACATAAGGTTAAAAGTTTAATCAATTTGGCACCGAATCAGTTAACCTGGAGGCAGCAGAATAGATTCGCATTGAATGAAAAGGAAAAAATAGTTGGCCCCACATTTCAAGAATGAAATGTTTTTCTGACCATTGTTACTGTTGTGAGAACACCATTGGCAACATTTCAATCTATGTCGAGGATCGATGCAAGGTACAATGTCGAATGGATTGAAGGAAATTGAGAAGAATAAAAGACAATAATTGTTGAAAGGGTAAATTTAAACCAGAAGGTTATAAATAACTAATTTTAAGTCATCGATAAAACGATAATGTTTCAGTGGAGGATGTGATATTTATTGAAGGGAAATGAGGCACTCAGCTTCAACGAAGAGTAAGCTCCAAAGGGATATAATTGTATAAGTATTGTCAGGAATGCCTGAGTGGCTAGGGAAAGGGGAGGGGGCACTTTCACCCACACCCTCCCCTCGTCCTCCTATAAAGAACCAGTTGGGGAATTTGAGAGATACAAGTCGGACAATTTCAATCGGGATGGGAGGTGGACCATCACACATTTACCACTCAAAGGCGGTGGGGGTGCAGTTGCAATTTCAAATCCCAATAAAGACCTTTCCTAGCCACAACCCCGCTTGCAAGACAGACAGACCCACTCACCTTAGTGGGCACATGGTGGTAGATGGTAGTGAATGGCAAACATAAAAATTGGCAGAGGGGCATGGACTAAACAGAGTAGGTTATTTGTATGCAAAACACAACATATTTAAGTGTTTTTGTTAACCCTTTACCTAACACGAAAAGCAGACGACACTTGCAAATACAATTCTTGAATAACTACTTTTTTTCATATTTTGTTTCAAAAACATAAGTTATGACCCCTCTTTGGAACGAGCTAGTCCAGCTCGTTCCAATGAGGGGTCATAACTATTTTTTGGGGACAAAAAATAAAAAAAATACTGAAAATTAATTGGCGATTTTTGTGAATAGCGCTGGTCCTTTTCGGCCGTTACGTTAGTTAAAGGGTTAAAAAAAATTTCCTCAAGACAAGTTCTTCTCAGTCTCATAATAAGCTTTCTTCCCCCGATACACAGCCCGGAAACTAGAAGCGTTGTCCCAACGAACCCATTACAAATCACCGTGAAGGGTGTGTGGAATTCCCCGTTTGTTGCGCGTAGTGCACTTCGCGAATCCCCCATGCACTGAAATCTGAGGTTCCGCAATAAATCGAAGTGACGAGAAACATCGGATTAAGTCCTAATATTTTCTCTTAAAATTACTCTTCGGTGGTTCAAAGCTGAAAGTAACCCGCCCGTACATTTATGCTGAAACTCTCTGACCCAATTCACAGCTTTTGTTTCATCTCGGTAAAGTAATTACCTTCATCTCCATCGGTTTAACCCTTCACCTAACCTATACCTGGTGGTGGCGGTAGGGCGATTGGGCAGACGGGCGGCCTCTTGTGTTTCGGGCGGGCGGGTGGGCGGTCGGGTGGGTCCAGCGTTTGGGCGGGCGGTCTTCTGGTTTCAGACAGACAGACATACAGACAGACAGACAGACAGACAGACATACAGACAGACAGACAGACAGACAGACAGACAGACAGACAGACAGACAGACAGACAGACAGACAGACAGACAGACAGACAGACAGACAGCTGGTCCTCGTGCGCGCCATTGGACAAGAAAGGCGGAGTAACAGTTATATCTCCCATTGCAAAGTGTAGGAAATCGCCTTCAGATAATCCGTTTAAAAACAGGAATCTGGATGAATAGACATTAGAAATATACGAACAAAAGACATTTCTTGTTTTTAGTCGTTTAGGTTTTTTTTTTAAATTCTTGCCTCAAAACAATAGCTTATAGCCCTTCATTGGAACGAGCTCAACGAGCTCGTTCCAATGAAGGGTCAAATGCTATGCTTTGAATGTATATGAAAGTGTCAATGACACTGTAGGTCAACTTGTCAAGACATGTACATGTATAGTATGTGACACAGCAATGACAAACATCTAGGTAATGACCTGATAACAAAGGTACATATAAAGTATTGTAACGGTCTGTACATAAATACTGACCGTAGCCTGTAACAAATGTATAGGTATAGTATTGTAAAGGTGGGTGACAGTCAGATGCTAAACTAGAAAAGAAATCTTTGAGTCCCAGAGTGGGTCTGACTGAACCCCAAAATATTTGTTCTCATAGCACAGTGATAACAAAGGCACCCCAAAACACACTCACTCCTGTCCCAAGGTGAAAACAAAGGTACCCAAGAAGTTTCGTGAAGATCAGTTCATAAATACGAGTTGTATAGAAGTTGTGACAAAAAACTGATTGGACCTAATTTCGGTACAAAATGGCCACTGGCAGCCATCTTGAATTCTGGACCGCACTCAGAAACACTCGTTCTCGTCCCAAGGTGATAACAAAGGTACCCAAGAAGTTTCGTGAAGATCGGTTGATAAATACAGCCTCTAGCCCGAGCCGTATTGACATGTGCACTTACAGTGTATAAGTAGCACTAAATAAATCAAAATTCATCTAATTTGCATAATTTCTGCACGAGAAAAATCCCGTACTGTATTTGATGTATTCCATTTTACTAAACATTCATACAAAAATTTATTCAAATCAGAACTTTCATACAGAAGTTCTGTACAAAAGACTGATTGCACTAATTTTGGTACAAAATGGCTGCTGGTGGTCATCTTGAATTTCAGACCACACCCAAAAACACCCGTTCTCATCGCACGGTGACAACAAAGGTACCCAAGAAGTTTCGCAAAGATCGGTTCATAAATAAGGCCTCTAGCCTGAGCCGCATAGAGGTTGTGTACAAAAAACTGATTAGACCTAATTTCGGTACAAAATGGCACCTGGCCGCCATCTTGAATTTTGGAGCGCACTCAGAAACACTCGTTCTCGTCCCCAGGTGATAACAGAGGTACCCACGAAGTTTCGTGAAGATCTGTTGATAAATACAGCCTCTAGCCCGAGCCGTATTGACATGTGCACTTACTGTGTGTTAGTAGCACTGAAAAAATCAAAGTTCATCTAATTTGCATAATTTCTGCACGAGAAAAACGCCGTATTATATGTGATGTATCCCATGGTACTAAACATTCACACAATTTTTTTTTTCAAATCAGCGCTTTCATATGGAAATTCTGTGCAAAAATCTGATTGCACCTAATTTTGTACAAAATGGCTGCCATCGGCCATCTTGAATTTCGGACCGCACCCAAAAACTTTCGTTCTCGTCCCACGGTGATACCAAAGGTACCCAAGAAGTTTCGTAAAGATCGGTTTATAAATACGGCCTCTAGCCCGAGCCGTATTGGCATTTGCACTTACAGTGCTGAAAATAACACTAAATACATCAAAGTTAGTCTAATTTGCATAATTTACGTACGAGGAAAAAAACCGTATTATATGTGATGTATCCCATGGTACTAAACATTCATACCAAAAATTATTCAAATCAGCGCTTTCATATGGAAGTTCTGCGCAAAAATCTTATTTCACCTAAGTCTGTACAAAATGGCCGCCAGTGGCCAACTTGAATTTCGGATCGGACCCAAAAACACTCGTTCTCGTCCCACGGTCATAACAAAGGAACCCAAGAAGTTTCGTAAAGATCGGTTCATAAATACGGCCTCTAGCCCAAGCCGTATTGAATTGTTGACGGCCAGACGGACGACGGACGACTGGCCATGGCATAAGCTCAAATTTGGCTTCGCCAAAGTTGAGCTAAAAATGAAATTGTTTAATAATTCCAGTTCAAGGTTATTTAAGAATGTTTTTGTGATTGTCGTCTGCCAGGAGCGTCGCGAAAATAACCGATTGGAGGTAGAGGTGTGGACCTGAATTGTCTCGACTGATACAATTTTGCAACTACATCATCAAGGCTTGCCTTCAAAGAAAGCATGCATGTCTTGAGGGTATAGTTGGAATATTTGTCCGTCAGTATTATAGTTTGAAAACTAGAGGAAAGCAGGCCTTTAAATTCTTCCCAACTAACGATGGTAAACGCTGTGCCCAAATAAGATAATTGCGCCCAAATTATGGGGAGTTTGAAACTTTTTCCAAAGTTTTGCAGTGCTTCGGCAGTATATGGTTTGGCCAGGTTTCCCTAATGCTCGCAATATAGCTTAGAGCTTACCATCGAATCAAACAATGCGACAAATAAATATTTTTTTTAACCCTTTACCTAACATGAAAAGCAGACGACACTTGCAAAAAAAATTCCTGAATAACTATTTTTTTCAATTTTTGTCTCAAAAACATAGGTTATGACCCCTCGTTGGAACGAGCTCGTTCCAACGAGGGGTCATAACCTATGGTTTTGAGACAATAAATGAAAAAATAATGAAAATTAATTAGCGATTTTTGAAAATAGCGCTGGCCGGTTTTGGCAGTTACGTTGGGAAAAGGGCTAAAAACCCACAGAGTTCTCCATAGAAAAGTAATCGGCTTTGACAGTGTCGGAAACGACACTGTCGACGCCGATTGGTTTTCGGTGGCGAAGTCCACATGATCAGGCACTTAAAGATTGAGATCTATTATATTCTCGTTTGTAGCATTTCTCAGTGAGTGCCATGCGTATTTACATTCAAATAGACCTTTAGCCCAACACTGGGAAACTAAGAAACCTTCTTGAGTTAGTCGAGTAAACTCACGTCAAAGAGTATTGGGAGGGAACCAGTGATAATGGTGAAGACCTATAACAAGGGGTTGTAAACTAGCATTTTAAAACGGAGGACCTAAAACAGACGCCAAGAATAAAATACCGGTGTTTTTTCTCCAACCATGCAGGCCACACCCATATTTGCCGTTGTGCCCAAATTAGACTGATCTAAAGGTCTGGAGGAAAGTTATTTGCAGATAAATAAAATATTCGGAAGCGCGGTGACTGCGGTTACGGCATTGAACTTCAAACCGAAAGGTTCACGGTTCGATCCCTGCCAGGGGTAATTGCGTTGTGCCATTGGGCAAGGCACTTAATCCCAATAGCCCCCACGGGGGCATGGTGGCACTGTGTACTAAGGCGTACTGCATGTCGATGGTGCACTTGTCCTCAACCAATGCCTGCCCTGCTTATGTGGAGTTAGTACGTTGGGGAGTCTGACAGTTGTTCGTGGCTGCTCGGTGGTACTCTCCGGGTACTCCGGCTTCCTCCACCCGTAAAACTGTCCGACACACGGTGACCCTGGTTGTCGAAAATGTCGTTAAACCCCAATAAATAAATAAATAAAATATTCGTCTACAGTAGTGGTTTCGCAACTTCTCATTTAATTAACGCGCATAGGTCTACTATTCTCCAAAATGATCATCTTGGGGGCTCCAACGGTCCAACAGCCCGAATCGGCTATTACACGGGCGGATAGGGTCAAAAAAGGCTGCCGGGAAACGTACCAAGGACGCACCGGACCCGGACAAAATGTTCCTTTTTTCGATCCAAAAGAACGCTGTTTCCTTGTATCTGAGGGATCAATGACAGTCCACGTGCACTGCAAAATGTATAGGTTCTCTTTCGAACCAAATCTGGTTCTAATCTTGTCCCTGAGATGGAACCAGTTCTGTTTAAACAGTATTTATTTCAAATCAAATAAATTTATAAAGATTAACATTGAATATTAACAGAATTAAACATAAATTGAGGGGGTTTCAGTCGTAAGCTTAGAGCTTATACGAGGTTGTCTCAAATCATTATTAAGCAAAGGAGATATGAACAGTTGGCATATCGAACCAGTTTTGGTTCTATATAGAACCAAAACTGGTTCGATATGGCAACTGTTCACATCTCCTTTGTTTCAAAATGTTTGGCGACTGCGTTGAATAAGCTCCAAGTTTACTGCTGAATCTACTTCAGTTCCTGTAATATTCTGTTAAAATTGAATGCTAAATTAAATTAATTTATAATTTAATAAATTTATTTGATTTGAAATAAATACTGTTTAAACAGAACTGGTTCTATCTCAGGGACAAGATTAGAACCAGATTTGGTTCTAAAGAGAACCGATACATTTTGCAGTGTAGAGGACATTTTTGACGGCATTTTTGTATCATCTTTGTCTCTCGTTTTGCAAAAAGGGTTGCAACCAAGGGGGCCCGAACTCATCAGGCCGATAATAGTTCGGCCCAATGGAATAAATTTTGATTTTTTGAACCGAAAGAACGCTGTTTTCTGGCATCTGACCATTCAATGTCAGACTAGATTGTTGGTATATCGAAATGCCCTCTATGTGGACTGCCATTGGCAGTCCACATAGAAGGCATTTCGACAAATCGACATTCTGTGCAAACAGATCAATTTCGCATTTTTGGTCATTTCACGAAATTTCATGTGTCAACAGGTGTGGGGCTGCGTAAATTTTGGGGGCCCTGTTGGGCTCCCAATAGGAAGGGGGGGGGGGGCACTGGGAAATTTCGCGGTAGACCCTACGACCAGTCCTTCTCTGCTATTACAAACGTCAATTTGTATAACCGACTGTGTGTGACGTGAGTCGAAGTGTCAAATCTAGTAACAAAGTATCCAAGACTTCAATCCCGACGAACATGTTCCAACTGGAAACATTATTGGAAGTGGGGATTACAATTTCCTAAGCCCCTTTAAGTTATACTCCGGTCGTCTTCATTTGTGTTAGGTAAACGGATATCACACCCCACACGAGGCAATGTTTTCTTTCTGAAACTTTGAACATATCAAATCTTTGAAACACAATTTTGTCTTCAATTATTGCTTCGTGCTAAAATGATAATTCTATTAATAAAGTCAACATTAAAATCGATATTCTTTCCAGTAATCTAAACACATTTAAAAGTCTTGCTTCCATAATGTGTTTTGAAAAGATAAACTTACTGTTTATCCGATATGTAAATATGATTGAGTGTATCATGAAGGGCTACATGGAAAGACATTTCGTCAGATACAGTTTCAACTTTGCCCAATAGTATTTCTCACCGTCTCACTGTCCGTAATAATTACGACGGGTACCGAAGAGAAGACACGTACGTTGCGAAGGGGCTGTGGCATAGCTACGGAGGTGTGTGTGTGTGTGTGTGTGTGGGGGGGGAGGGGGGGGGGGGTCAGGATTTGATGCCTTGACCCTCCCTAGAATTTTCACTGCCTTCCCCTAAACATTGTCCCAGTGCAAGTTTTACACAACATAGATCCCCGCAAAATGGTCTCCAATATAGAGGCCACACACGCCATAAATGACTCAGATTCGCTCCTAGAGCACCAAATTTTTCAAACTTTTCTTGGGTGTGTGTGTGTGTGCGGAGGAGCGGGTGGAAGGGGGGGGGGTAATGTTGACTATGACCCTCTGATCGCCCCTCTCCACTTCCCTGGAGGGAAGCAAGAGGAGGGGGCAACGGCTGGATGGTCCTAATTAGAACTAGGAGAGGCTCCCAAAACCCCACACAACGATTTTTCAAATGTCATCTTTGTTCCCCCCACCCCCCCCCCCCAAAAAAAGCTTTGGGACGTCCTTCAGGACGGGGGCCCCTTCTAGCCTCCCCCCCCCCCCCCCGCAATGCGGGCCCTGCGGGCCCATCCCCTTCGCCACTGGGACTTATAGTTTTAACTGTAGCTGCTTAAAGAATGCTGTGTAAATCAACCTGTTGAATAGATATGAATACATGAGAGTTTAAAAGAATAAAAACTGTTCACAAATTAGTAAAAAGGCTGATTTCCTTGAGAAGCGACACAGTTTAACAAGTTTGATTTTCTTTTCTGCGGAGGTTAGTGGACGGATATTGATACAACAACGGGGCTTGTTATTCGCGGCCCCGTCCCGCCCGCCCCGCCTGCCACATAGATTTCACTGATACTCGGCACAAGCTGTGAAATCGAAAGAAAAAAATAATATTTGATAGCATTTTTGAATCGATGCCGACTGCAAATGTGATTGCCACCAATTTGCCTGAAATAAATTAATGTGGATCCGAGATTAGTAATTGATAAAGGTATACGGTTAATGTTTGAATCTGCTCTCCATAGACAGTGGGACCTCGAATTATATATAATAAATCGGATAATTATCTCTCGTAACCCACTTTCCACTGTGCACCATCTTGTCCGACTAAATATTTTTCGGCCTTTTTTGCGACTTCTCCCAGTTATCACGAACAACCCAAGAATTCCACTGGCACCCCCTCCCGTTAAGTCAAAATTTTCAAACAACAGGTTTTACGATGCAGAATTCCATTTGTACACTCCCGGCCCCTTGATTGTAAATTATCCAAGTGAGCTCTCGGTAATCACACAAGCCAGGAAATACGCAGACTGTCATCTGCAAAATGAGGTCCCCAGAGGGTGAATTTGGTGATACAACCCTGCACAGCAGGGTAACATCACTTCATTTACCCTCTGTGAACCTCAGTCTGAATCCAGTTCTCAAACCTAAAGAGAAAGAGGTACCCAGAGGATAAATTGGTTCACTGTATGGGATAGCATCAGCAAATTCACCCTCTGGGACCTAATTCTGCAAATGACAGGTTGCTTATTTTCAGGCTTGTAGTCACATATTCCAACTACAAATCAATATTTGGGATGATTTTTATTTTTTCTGCTTTTCATCCAATAGTACTTTTTAATCTATAGACTCAAAATTTTGGCCAAATTCTAGACACGTTTTGAAAAATTCCACTCGTGCCCTTGTGACAGGAATGATAGTATAGGAACGTTAGTCCCTCTGGACTATTATTCCGCGGAATTATAGTCCTAGGTCTAACATTTCTAGGAATAGTAGTCCGGCGGACTACTATTCCTAGAAATGTTAGACCTAGGACTATAATTCCGCGGAATAATAGTCCAGAGGGACTAATTTTCCTGCGGACTATCATTCCTGTCACACCCTGTTTGTTCCAACTTTTTCCAATTTGGAGCTTCGAATTTCCAACAGTTTCTGTATTTGACGAATGATGGTAGGTGTGTGTGTGGCTCCCCCCCCCACCCCCTGTGTCCACGTCCCTGATTTAGTGATGCTTTTCAAAATTGAGATGACAGGCGAACGGGGGTTCATCATTTCAGTAATCATCGACGATTTGCTTAGGCTCTTCTTGGGAAGAATTTTGTTTATTACTGAAGTCAGACCCCCACCCAACATTTTCAGATCATGTATTTTGCCAACCCACCCCTAAACTTACCTATGGTGAATAAAAAATTTACCATGGGCGTTTTTTAATCAACATTTTATTGTTATTATTATTAAGCCCTTTGACTATCACAAATGGGAGACGACAAATTAAATTGTCTAATAACTAAAACTTTTAATTATTCGCCTCAAACACATTGCTTCTGATACTTCATTGGGACGAGGTCAACGAGCTCGTTACAATGAGGGGTAAATAAGCTATGTTTTTGAGACAAAGAATGAGAAGATAATAAAGTTTTAATGACCATTTTTGACAACAGCACTTGTCGAATTTACCAAGATGGGCAAAAGATAATTAATAAATAATATGAAACCGAGAGGCCGTTTTTTCGTTCTAGGAACATGATACTTTTATTTAGCAGAATGGCTGCTAAGTTAAAGTAGACCAATCAATATTTTCAACGTGCAGCCCCAAGGCTGCACGTTGAAACTATTAATTGGGTTACCTCCAATTAATAAATAGGGACTCTTCCAGTTGCTTACATTGAATTGACATGGAAGATACCACCAGGTTTCGAAGGGTTAAAGGTTTTTCATCTTACAAACTAACATAGGCCTAATCCCTAATGTAAGTTTCATTTGAGACAAGAATTAAATAATTTTTGTTTAAATTTAGAGATGATATGCTAAGACCGGTGCTCCCTCTCTCGCCCCCCTCCACACACATACGTTCATTAAAGTTCCACAGTCACTGTGTTTAGCATTACCTCCCGCGTTGGCGATAATATATTCCTATCATCCTACCGTCCCATTATTCCTGATCCAGGTGATGAACATTCTGAGGGTTCAATGTCAGATGTCTATCGATTCTGTATTCCGAAGTTGAGCTTTTTTATAAGCTGACAATCGTTAAAGATGTTTAGTCCAAACACCGTGTTTATTGAAGATATTTCAGGAATACATTTGACGAGAAGAGTTCACAAGGTCAGTGGCGTCATGCCAACGGTGCACGGTGCGGCGCCGCCCCCCCCCCCCCCCAATATTTTCGGTGAAGGCCTGGGAAGTGCCATTTCCGGCAATCTGGGAGGCATTTTTTGCCAAAAGTTTGGGGCACGGGGGTACAAAAATTAAACATTTTCCCCTGCGGGGGGGGGGGGGGGGGGGGTGGGGGGGGTGCGGGGTGGGGGGCGTACTCTCTCTCTCAACACGAGCCTACGGCCCTCGGGACATGATGGGGATCCCAACCCCAGTTAGAAATCTATCTGTTGATAACACCCTCATTGAAGACCGTCAAACACCCTCCCTGACAATGACATACTCTGCAAGAATTATTATATTAAATCTAACAGACCTAGGGAAAAGTTTGCTACCCATCACGATTCCCGTCCTACGTACACTGCCTATTGTCAACGACCTTGCCCAAGATAAGCATTCTTGAATTTAGAAATAACGAATCAAAATACTAGAGAATATCTCTTGCAATGATGCCTAGTGTTCAATCAGTAGAACGTTCTGGAATACTCCGTGGCTATTTTTAGAAAATGTACAGCGCACTGGAATGGTGCACGAGTATCTTTAGAACCCCCGAAAGGTAAACTATTGTGAATAGTACCTCTCAACCAATCAGAGAAATGAGAAGTCACGTGAGATATAATGTAACTTGTTAAAACGGCGAAAAGATGTATGTGTGAACTTGGATGACAGATCATAAGCTGAGATAATGGAGACCTCGAGCTGTTGTCTGGAGCATATTCTAATGAGAAAATTCTCAATATGTACATCAAACGCTGCTATGAACCTATCAGAGGATTGCGAAGTTACGTGAGATATAATGAAACTTGTTAAAACGTTGAGAACTTGAGAGGTTTGTGTGAACTTGGATGACAGATCACATGCTGAGATAATGGAGACCTCGAGCTGTAACAGTTCGTCCCTTGAGGTCCAATGTGTTCTATGTGCCAGTAGGCACATAGAACACATTGGGACTCAGGGGACGAGTTGTCTGGTGAATATTCTACTGAGAAAATTTCTCAATTTGTACATCTAACGCTGTTGCAGTTTATGAGATGTGGTGATTGGGGAAAGAAATGCAGATTAAGCTCTTGATAACAGAAATCTCCACCGGCACATTCCTAAATGTGGGGAAAGTACGTTTTGAAGTAAGGGATGAAAAGTTTACATGTTTGTGAAGAAATTATTAAAGGGGTTACATTTGTCTAACCCTTGTCAAAAATGTACGCATTGTTTTGTTCATAGAGGAACATGCCTCCTGCCTTATGCCGGGGGGGGGGGGGGGGGGGGGTGAACAGGTGCCAACTTTCTCTTCAGAACCTTACATGCTTCAGTAAATGCCACATAGCGTCGTTTACCGGGTGTTCAGTTGTACCCCAGATGTTTCATGATCGTGTCAAAGTTTTATTCGATGCTCATCAAACACTGACACGGAGTTTCAGTCTCCTGGTATTCCTGGGACACATGAACTCGTCTTTTTAATTAAGGATTTAAAATGTTATAACTTTGTCTTATCTCACTGAACTCATGTATTACTCGGGTGGAGTCGGGTAGGCCTAAACATCGGTATGCGCCTGCCCTTTCCATCTTCCGGTGCCCCTGAGCCCTTCTCTAGAGACGTCAAAAGCACAGTGTGGACCAGTTCCATAATACTTGCCATGTTATCTTTTCAACTTGTAACCTCAACACAAATAAAATTGAAATTTACAGGATAAGATGAAGTAGGTTAATATGTTTAAAAGGAGAGCCCACATAAGAGGAATGAAAAGTAATATTGTCCCAAACAGGAGATCCGATGGGGGAAAATCACCGAAGATCTGCATCCGATTATAGAAAGAAATATTGAAGTAAGAGCATTTTGGTGTGTGTGGACAAAGAATGGATAGATGCCGTTCTCCGCGCGCAGAACCGATACCCCGTTTAAAAAGATGTGCTACCAACGTCGTCGGAGATAGGATGCCGCTAAATTCAACAAAGAACAATGTCGTTCATTCTCTAATCATCAAAGAGTGAACACTTGAAAGTCCATTGCTGCAGATATTGTGGAAAAAGATTTGCCAGAAACTTTACATACAAAAGACCTGAAGATGACATCTCTCCCAAGAATTAATCGGAAAAGCCAAAGAACAAAAGAACTGAAAGAAGGAACAGAAATACAGATGCATTTTAATTAGAGCTGAAACGGTTAAGGGGTTTTCTTGATCGATTAATCACGTGGATTAAACTTGGTTAACCGATTAATCACTTGTCCAAACAGATGTCTGAATTACTGCCTTACCGTTGATGATTTACAGCATGAACCCTTTACCCAACGTAACAAACAAAAACCGACTAGGCCTATATCCAAAAATCTCCATTCAAATTTATTATGTTTTCAATTTTTGTCTGAAAAACATAGCTTATGACCCCTCATTGGAACGAGCTCGTTGAGCTCGTTCCAATGAGGGATCATAAGCTATGTTTTTGAGACAAAAATTGAAAAGTTTTAGTAATTAATGAATTTATTTTGCAAGTATCGTCTGCTACCTGCAATGGGTAAAGAGATAAGAAAGACTATTTCCAGGTACTGATACAGTATGATGATTATGCAAGTAAACAAGTATGTCAGCAAGTGCCATGCATGCTTCACTCTGTCTCATATAATTAATGTGAGTCAGTGTGACAATGTCTGCCTGTTTTTTGAGCAAGTTTGTTCCTTTGTTAACCCATATAATACATTAGTTCAAAAGTAACAGTTAATCGATCAATTACTTTTTGGATCGATCAAGATGTTGATCATTGATTAATCGATTAATCGGTTAACCGTTTCAGCTCTAATATGAATTTCTATCTCACGCCGAACGACGTGAATCGAAGTCAGTGATCAAGGCGATTAATGATGATTTGATACAAGGCATATGCGATTGTGCTAGGAACCAATTAGAATATAATATGCTAATACTCAGCTGATGCCATACGACCAACAAATCTGGTGGATAGTCTTTCGAAATGTCTTATCGAAAAAGAAGGCGGATCATACGGAAAGGAGGATTTATATCCACCCCCCCCCCCCCCGAAAAAAATAGGAGCTGGGATACAGCCGTAGCGCTGTCCGTCCGTCTGTCTATCGGTCCGTCCGTCTGTCCGTCCATCCGCCTGCCTGGACGCACATCCAGTACCTCACGCGTTAGGAGGTGAGTCCTGATACAAAAGATTTCCATTGTCTAAGTACCGGGTATTGTTTCCTTAAGTGGTAATCCCTTTCTATTCAAGTGGTAGGGGTTGGGGTAGCAACAAAAGAAAACAAAACATGTACGGTTCCATCTGTGGGTACGTACGTCCGTCTGAGACGGAATTAATTGGTTTCCGCTTTCAAAGTTAAGTTCCCCTTGGCCAATGAAAATCTAACTTCAGACGTGGGTTGGATATCATGAAAAGAAAAAAACTTATTAATTGTATGTTAATTGTACCAAAGTTCAAGGTCATAGTGTCTTGAAATTGAAAGTTTTCTGGCAGTTGGGTTTAGCTCGCTAATTAAAATTCCGTTGGGCCAATGGAAATCAAAATCGACACATGGGCTAGGTAAGGTGAGGGGTAAAGCTCTATTTATTTTGGGATCATTCTGATAAAGGTCAAGGTCACGGTGACCCTTTTTGACTTACAAATCCCCTCGTCTCCGCCCTCTAAGTACAGTTTCACTGAAACGTTGAAAACCAAACTTGACAAATGGTTTAGGTATGATAGCCGAAGAGCCCTATTTATTTTTGAGTGATTGCGCAAAAGGTCATAATGACCTTCAACTTGAAAAATTGTCGTGCTTTCCGCTCTTTAATTAAATTCCACTGGGCTGATCGAAACGAAATAAGCTAAGAAACCTATTTATTTAGGGTAATTATTCCAAAGGTCAAGGTCACAGTGACCTTTAACTTACAACTGTTCCAGGTTTCTGCTCTCTAATTATTGAATTTTACAAATTCTTCCTGGATTCATCTCTCGAAAGTTCCGCTGGGCTGATGTATCCGGGCGATTTTTTCTGGGTGATTAATTACTCTCGCGGGCCGCTCTAGTTAGGGAAGTTACTCAAACCCATCGTCGCTACTCCGTTAGATATCCTCAGCCTATAAAGGGCGTGTTTGTTGACCTTGTTGACCATCGAAGAGGGAAGACGCAATGCAATCCTGTCGCCATTGTTGACCAAGACATTTTAACCCAATGGAAGATTCGAAATCCGAGGAATCGGGACTATATGCAATGTGAAGAAGAACCTTTGGATGATTCTATTGACTTAATGGGAAATATCGTTAGACGTGCCTTTGACGATTACCAAGAAGATTTTGAGAACCTCAAGAACAGTTATATCGACGACGGAACGGATAAAAAGATGCAGTACATGCAGTAGTTTAAGAGAAGCCACTGGAGCGAGACACCTTAATACCTTGGTGCACATGAAGAATTTCCGCAATGACCCAATTCACAAGAAAATCCAAGAGACTGTCAAAAGTCTTTGTGAAGATAAGGAGTACAGCTTTGAATAATCCCAGAAATATGCCTTGGAGAAACGAAAATTTCTGTTCGGTAACCTGATGGCAGAATACACATTCGAAGTGAAGGGTTATGATGAAGACGAAGACGATGATGAAGAAGCAGTTTAGGAAGCAATGAGAAAAAGAACTCGATGCTAGATAGAAAATACACAGAATGACACGCGCGAGTGAATGGGTTAATCGATATGGCACGAGTGCCAGCGTGTAGGGATAGAACGAGAAGTCGCAGGCCTCGAGTTTTATCCTCCTGCCATAGCACCAGTGACACGCATGTCGTTCTATGTTTATTACACGCCTTCAAGCCTACAAAAAACAATTATTAGACGAACACTCAGCAATCCATTTGACTACTATCAACAAAAAGAACACATTTTATCGCCAACCAAATTTGCGAGCGGAACCCGTGTTACTATTTTGTACCCTGAGTTCCAATGTGTTCTACGTGTATGTGCCTAATGGCACATAGAACACATTGGAGCTCAGGGGACGATTTCTAGCTGTCACTAGCGACTCAAATTGTATTTGGGGGCACGATTTGTAGAAAATTCCAGTGAAATTTCACTTCTATTTAAAAATAGTATGTCACCGAGTTGCGTTCTGCACACGTGTGCGGTACAAAGTTTCATTTTCCGCATGATTTAGTGTTGCTGTAGATGGGGATTACATAAAACAAGCGAGTAATAAAAGCTGAGTTTAAATGTTTCTTGGGGATATTATTGGCTGGTTTTTGCCATTACATTGGATGAAGGGTTACTATAGATGATATTTTCACTTAGGCTATGCACTGCACGCAGTTAATAATGAAACTCTTAAACATTTGTATAACCCGAAAGTCTGACTAACCCTGACAGATTTTTAATTTCCGCATGGTTTAGTGTTGCTGTAGATGGGGATTTCATAGAACACCAATTTAATAAAAGAGCTATGCTATATAAACGGGTCGATCTCGGCTTTAAGCTCCTTTGTGTTCTGAATGCCGAAGGGTGAAATGTCTGACAAAATATTCGCTTCAGTGCTCAGATTAAACAGTGACTTACACATATATATTTACAAGAATGATGCTGGATTGAAGCTGACTTCCCAGGAATTAGAACAAGTGAATCGAACGGTAAAGACGTCAAGAAACGAAATCCAGAACAATGCATCTCAGTCGCTGCAGTGAAGAAAACAAGATATGTAGAGACACCTTATGATGTGAGTCAATATGTTAACCAAGGTACAAATGAAGAAAAGTCAAAGCTTGTTCTGAAGAACGAAGCGGTGGATTTACCGGGCTGCAGAGCACCAGAAAACAAGAGACGGAACGATTCTGCAAAGAAATTGGGGTGCGGGGGATAAAGAATGAAGTTAGCACTCAAACGACGATGCTGCCTACGGACAAGAGGACGGAAAGGACTCAAACACCCGCGAAGATTCAGACCAATCAGTAGACTCACCACACAAAAGTGTGAAAGCAACATTCAGAAGAATGATGTCAGCACTTAAATTACAGACTATCCCAAGAACGTAGTCTTAAGAGTTGATCGACACAAGAATGATGTTCCAAAGAACGAAGTGATGGACTGACCTACCCAGTGGGCACCAATAAACCAACCAACCAATAAAACTAAGCTACTAGAGTTCAAGGAAGGAACGAACTTACCGAATGAAGTACTAGCCCGAGTAAAGCAACAAGATGAAACTTCTTCCAGGACCAACCAGAAGTCTCTGATCAATCTACAGTACGTGGAGAGTGTATTACCACCAAATCACCCGCAGAGTGGAGATTCCACCCAAGCAATAGTTGCAAATTTGTTGCAAAGCATAACCAGCACAAGCAAAGTTTCAGCCTATGGTTAAACCCGGAGGTCCATGGCTGAAACATTGCTTGTGTTTTTTGTCGATATGTACAAAATTTGAAAGTTATAGCTTGGGTGATAACTCCACTCCGCGGGTGATTTAGTTACGATCCACTCTCCACGTACTGTATCCAGGAAGAATATAAAGGAAAAACTACTTGCCACTCAAAGAAGTATTCGACAGAGAATATGTCCCCAATCCTGGCCAAAAGTTCATATAGTTGGAAATTCGGAGGGCAAGTCGTGAGTAGTTGGAAATTCCATCTATCTGGATTTTAGAGCTTCTTTTGGTGATGCTGATGTCTCCTTTACTTCCCAAAATCCCGACTCGGTTTCAAATCGCCAACAATTAAAACTGTTACTATTTACAGCTACAGTATATGCAATGTTTATTTATTTATTGGTGTTTAAGGTCATATATTTATGCACCAGTATATGCAATGTCGAGCTTCATAAGTATGCATGATGTACGAGATTTCTGTAGCACGTTTACTTATCGTAATGAAAAAAATCCCCCCCCCCCAAAAAAAAATCCTCGAAATGCACTTCAAAACAATAACATCATGTAAAATCATTATCCTGAGTTAATTTCATCATTCACAGTTACAAAATGACGAAACATCGAAAATCAATCATTCCTGCATAAGATCTGAGTTAATGTTTGGACAGTGTGAATTGCTCAAAGTTCGAAACTTGAGCATTTGTTTTTCACATATTCAATTCACAGAATAGTACCAAATAATAATAACCTGATAATTCTACCATACATGTATTGGCATTTCAGTTACTAGAATCAGTTGTATGCCTCCTTTCATGGTTTCGTTTTCAAAACCTTATTGGTAGTGAATTTCCAACTACGGGGAGAGATTTCTCCCTCCAAGTCCCTCCCCCTAGTTGGAAATTCACTACCCTACACGCCCACCCCCCAATCGAAAACCTCTAGCCACGTCCCTACTTGAGGAATTGACTGTGAACTTAACAAAGTGTAGACTATGACTGCACCACAAAGCAGAATAAAACATAGAATATTATGTATTCTTACTTGTCTTTTCCACCAACTGGCCAATTACCCGGATGTAGCACGAAGTACCCGGATGTGGAAGCCAACAATCATCGTCTATTAACTATCTTGAGAAAACTATCCTCCAAAAGGTATCCCCCAGTACTACACCACCAGGTCATAAGCATCCACCAATACCTACATCTGCCTTAGTGCTGGACGCACATTGCAAACTTGCAAACGAGCACATCTCGGTCCCACGTTGGATGCTTCTACGCTGCATGCGATATTACACACGGTGACAAATTGTGTACTAGCACGTAGACACAGTCATGCTATCGTCTACCTGGCCAACATTATGTATAATCCATTTTATGTCTATGCCTGTAGTATTGCTTTTTTGTGTGGTATATGCCCTTGAAAGGCAGGTGTTGTGCGAAAATTGTGGACTAGCAAACACTCACATCTCGACACATCCAGCATGTACCCATGAACAGCATGATATGTGTACACACTGTTACACATTGTGTACTAGCACATATACACATCTGGAGAAGTCATATCAAAGGTACAGCATGTCCAGGAATGGACAGAATCTAACCAGATCAAAATTGTCGGATGTATTTGGGCAATTAGATACACACCCAACTATGTGCTAAACATAAGGATAGGCTTCTGAGGAATTTGAACTAAATAATGTTCCTTTCGGTGATATGGGGTTGGTTTGGTGATTTTCGGTAATTAACGGGTCGATTTGGTTAATTAGATATACTTCAGTAGAATCGAACGCACCCTTCTAACATATCTGTCCTACCAGGAGTCTTCCGGGCTCATAGCAAACACGTACACCATAGTAAAAAAAGATGGCGACCGTCAGTAAACAGCATTGACGACGGAAACAGTACGTGCTGAACCTGCGCAGTGGTACTACGTATCGCCATGATGGCGTCTCTACATGGTCACCCATGGGGGCAACCATAACCCAACACAACGTCACTGGGTCACGTGACTATTACGTCACCTCCTAGGTCCACCACTAGTTACCCCGAAACACCAAATATTGATTCAAAAACTGAGGTGAGGATACACGATAGAAGCTACAGCTCATGAACGATTACCATCAGCAAACCCGAGAGACGAAGTGTCCGCTTAAGTGAAAATCTTGCACCTCTCAAAGTGCACGCCCAATGCACGGTCAGTGGGTCTCCGGGTCGGGCCCAGAGGTCAACCGGCTCAGCATGTGCTTCCACGTTCTACAAAACTCGAAGGACTCAATACGTATGGGGACTCCACCCGGGTACTCCAACTGAAACCGCCACTTCATACAATGCACTAACCCCAACACTCTTTAAAGTACTGAGGGTTCACAGTCGGGGAATTCGGGTCTAGCGTATCGCACTGTCGAAGAGTAAGAATTCAAATAAATTTTTGCAATTTCATTTCTGAATACTTTCTTCATGTTGAATATTCAGATTTGTTGCTGTGGTGATCTCATTAAGATAAATTAAGAATAGTGTCCGTCCCAGAACAGACCCCCGAGGCACCCACGTATGGCGGTGCGGCGGGCGGATCCACTTCTGTGGTCATTGAAATATTGCTGACTATTCGTTAAATAACTGTCGAACCATGCATGGCTTACTGCTCGAACACCATAGAATTGCATTTTAGTGAGAACGTCATGGCTGATCGAGTCAAAGGCCTTTGACAGGTCAATGAATGTTGACAGAGTTGAATCCTTTGTTGATTTATCATTTTCCTCAGCTACAACTTAGTTAGTTTCATTATTGGTTGGATGGTTGTGTAGTTCTTTCAGAACCCGTATTGGTTTCTATTACGAATTTCTTTGTTTTCGAGGTAGCTAACTATAATCGTTTAGTCATTAGTTCTTCCAATAGCTTTGAAAAAA
This sequence comes from Pictodentalium vernedei, assembly GCA_031216915.1. NCBI lineage: Eukaryota > Metazoa > Mollusca > Scaphopoda > Dentaliida > Dentaliidae > Pictodentalium > Pictodentalium vernedei. The sequence continues at coordinate 391,261,561 of CM062290.1, read as the reverse complement.
AAATGGGTGGAATGCTAATCGGTCGATAATTATTGAATTCTTGGTAAGGTTTAATACAGGGAACGGGAATTTCATCGCTCTACAGCTCCAGGTTCTGAAAGTCAATCACGATACACGAGAAATTCATAGACAATGGAATCAATGATTGCGTATTATAGTTTATGAGATTACGGCGAATATCAATTTCTTCCGAGACCAGCATCGCCATTGAAGATATGGTTTAATCTCACGAATGGGAATTCCCGGTTACCGGTTCTGAAAATGAGTGCTAATGCCCGGGAAATTCATAGACTAGAATCGGGAATCAAAGGTTGCGGAATGCAACCTTTGATTCTCGGTTCTGTCCTATGGATTTCTCTGGTAGGCTATCGGGACTGATATTCAGAAAAGACAACCTGAAAGTTCCTGGTATCGAGACGGACTTTCGAAATCGAGAACCAGAAAATTCTCTTTCTCGGGATTAAACCCTAATTCTTGAGAATCGCCACTCATAAACGTAGGGACTACCTTTAAGATTTTAATTCGGTCTGGGAATACTTCGATGGGGAACGAGAGACTGAAAACATGGTTCAACGAGACCACTATTTGATGGTAGGGTTTAATATATTCCCGGTTTTCTAAAGTATCGAGAACGGGAATGAAATTACACCCAGAACTGGGAACCGCGAAATTTCCCGGATATTATCAAGAAACTCTACGAGAGCAACAAGACGCTTTTATTTTCGGAAAAATGAATAAGTTTTATTAGCAATCTAGAAAAGTTCTTTTCCAAAGAGAAGCGAGAAATTCAAGCCCGACTTCCAACTCGTCTTTATTTTCAGAATCGCTAGTTTTATCCTGGCTTCGGCTCCCTCTTTATTGTCGTAACCAGTCTCCCCTGCTTGAAGCAGAGGAGACTGGTGACGGCAGTGAAGAAGGAGCTGATGTTGAAGAAGGCAGTGAATAGTGAGTGATACTAGTGATTTTGAAAATGAAGACGAGTTTGAACTTTGTAGCGAGTGAAGATCTTGCAGTTGAAGAAAGAAGTCCTCCGGAACTGATTGAGAGCTACGGCGATTTGGTGATAAAGGTTCTTCAGGAAGCAGGATTGTAAAAAAGTTCAGGCGTGGAAGGGCTGACGAAATCTTACAAAGTTACGTTGGGTAGTTTTTTAATTTGGAAAACTTCAGTTCAACACGCAAACAGTGCCATGCGTGATTTTCGGTTCCTTGCTATAGATTTCCGTAGTATCGTGAACGGCATTCGGAACCGGGAACCCGGGAATTCCAGTCACCGGGATTAAACTATACTTGAAGTATGGCTTCTTTCAAAAGACTCGTAGAGAGATCGTGTGCATTATAGGAGTCTCTTTACTTTTTATCTTACCTGATATAGACTAAACTCTTTTTTGGTGGATGGAGTGATGAGAAAACAGGATCGATTATGTGACGATGATAAATAGAGGATATCTACGCTATTTTAGTGAATATCGGGAATTATCATATGACTCGTCCGTTTTGTTCACTTTAAAACATTTGATATTTTGTTTTCATATTAATCAGTGATAAATAAAGCCTTCCGTCAATTTCATTGGTCAATTTCAAAACTAGACAATTTGATTGGCTGAACAAAATACAACTGGGCTACATTTTCATAATTTGCATAATTAGAGTTGGGAGCTTTCATTGGTCAATTTCAAAACTGGACAATTTGATTGGCTAAACAAAATACAACTGGGTCACATTTGCATAATTTCAGTACGGAGAATTTACGTTATCTGTCCAATTTAGGGTGGGTTATATTGTATTAATCTTTTACCTACAAGAAAAACGCCATTCATTTTTTTTATATTTTCACTTTTTGTTTCTAAAACATAGGTTATGACCCCTCATTGGAACGAGCTCGACGAGCTCGTTCCAATGAGGGATCATATCCTATGTTTTGGAAGCCAAAAATGAAAATTTTAAATGTGCCGTCTGCAACTCAAGTTAGGTTATGTGTTAAAAAGTCATACTAAGCGGCTAATTTGTGCGTGTGTGTGTCATATGATAAATAGAATATGAAATGAGTGTTTTTCTCATATAATATTTATGAAACTCGTCCGAATTTTCCGTTTGGGCTCGCCAGAAGCTCGCCAAAACGGAGAATTCTTAGTCTCGTTTCATAAATATTATATGAGAAAAACACTCATTCCATATCCTCTATTTATCTCATGAGTGTCGACCTGAAAGTTTTATTTTTCACGACCGCTTGCGAGAGTGAAAGATAATATTTCAGGTCCACACGAAAGAGATAATTCCCGATATTCACTAAAATAGCGTCTATATTCTTTTTATTATTATGCTACGTGACATTTTACTGCGCAATATTCAACCCAATTCGATTGCAAACACGAACGTTTCAAAACAATAACAAAGATCAGCTGATCGTTCTTTCAAGTCTATCCTGGCCAAATCACTAAGATATAAAAAAATAGTCCCACATTCCGACAATAATTTACCCAACTAATTGTTCAACTGACAGATGAAATTTAATAATTATAAAATGAGAATATTCTCATATTTTTCATTCTTGGTAATTCTAAAACATTTTAAATGTCAATTTACAACAAGGAATTTGGAATTGAGTGCGCCGACTCATCAAAAAAAAAAAAAGAAAAAAGAAATTCCTGGGCGAATCGATCAACAAGGTTTTTCAGAAAAGTTACCCAGTTCAAGTCTGAATATCACCACGGAGTCATTTTCTTTTTTATCTAATTATTTTACTTTATTGTATTGTTATTATACAACTAATCTTTCAGCCATAGAATCACCAGAATTGTTTGGAACAGCGTGAACGTCTGGTACTCATGATAAAGCCGGCACTGAATCGCTTGTAACAGTATCGAGTGATACGCCGACGCGTGACGTTATTTAGGAAGCTGCCGAGGGATATTCCTCGTAAAACATCAAGTCGATGGACATCGAGAAATATCTTTTAGATAATTTGCGATAATTTACAGGCTATCATACAATAAAATCAATTATTTATTAGATATAATTTTCTTTCCCAAAATTGCCCATTATCAAACTCAGCTGATAAGGCTTCGAACTCGCGGATATGACGCCGATCTCGGCCGATATGAACAACCTAAAGTTGTTCCTCCATTGGTGCGATACTTGGTGCAACCAATTTGTTTATTTTGAAGTGTTCACAATGGAACGTCGGACGCAATCAGGTGGCATTACCAGGCATGATGGAGTCGTTTGAAGCAGAGTTTTGAAAGATGAGGACAGAGACGTGGCTAGAGGTTTCCGATTGGGGGGGGGGGGGGGGAGGGGGTGTAGGGTAGTAAATTTCCAACTATGGGGATGGTGTGGGAGGGGAATACCCCCTGCCGGTCCCTCCCCCTAGTTGGAAATTAAATAAAATTTTTGAAAATGTAGCCATGAAAGGGGGCATAAAATTGATTTTAGTAACTGAAATGCCAACACATTTATGATAGAATTATCAGGTTATTATTATTTGGTATTATTCTGGGAAGTGAATATGTGCTAAACAAATGCACAAGCTGAGAACTTTGAGCAATTCAAACTGTCCTATCATTAAATCAGACCTTATGCAGGAATGATCAATTTTCGATGTTTCATCATTTTGTAACTGTGAATGATGGAATTAACTCAGGATAATGATTTTATATGATGTGATTTTCCTGAAGTGCATTTCGAGGATTTTTTTTTATTACGATAAGTGAACGTACTACAGAAATCTCGTACCGACTGACATCATGCATACTTATGAAGCTCGGTATTGCATATACTGTAGCTCTACATAGTAACAGTTGGAATTTTTGCTGATTTGAAACTGAGTTGGAATTTTGGGAAGTAAAGGGGAGACATCAGCATCACCAAAGAAGCTCTAAAATTCAGAAAGATGGAATTTCCAATAACTCAGGACTTGTCCTCCGAATTTCCAACTATAGGACATTTTGGCCAGGATTGGGGGGGGGGGGGATGACACACACCCCCTACCCCCCCCCCCCCCCCCCCCCCTGGCGCCTCGTCCCTGGAAAAGTCATCGCAAACTAAGATTCAGAGTGGTAATCTGGGATACGTCGAATTCGGAGAATGGGTAGTCGGTTATTGTTGGGAAAGCTGAACGGTGTAGAAGAAGAGAAAACGTCGGACTTTGTGATGAAATAACACTGTCAGAAAACTGTAACAGATCCAGACAGATCCGAGAATATTTGTAATTATTTTTTTTGGTCTTAACCCTTTGCCCAACGCAGACGATATCAAAATTTATTATTTTAAATATAATTTTTTAAAAATTTTCAAAAAATTTCAACAAAACCATTTCATGTGACCCCTCATTGGAATGAGCTCAATTAGCTCGTTCCAATGAGAGGTCACATGATATGGTTTTGTTGAAATATTTTGAAAAATTGAATTTTTTTCAACTGCTCAATTTGCATATTACGCGGGCGGATGCGGGCGATTCGTTAGGTAAAGGGTTAATAAATAAGGAGGCTTTTATTTGGTTAATTTCATGTTGGCCGAGAAATCAGCACTCGGTAACTTCACATCAGCCTTCGCCCTCAGTCTCAGGCTGATACGAAGTTACCTCATTCTGATATCTAGGCCGATATGAAAATAATCAAGTAATTACCACTAAGCACTTTTAGCCAGTGGTGGCGGACGTTGTTTGTGGGTGGGGGTGGGGGGGGTGGGTGTGGGGGGGGTGGCACTTTTTCAGCTCATTAATTTTCCATCCCCACCACGGTTTTTAAAAGGAGGCTTTTATTTGGTTAATTTCATGTTGGCCGAGAAATCAGCACTCGGTAACTTCACATCAGCCTTCGCCCTCAGTCTCAGGCTGATACGAAGTTACCTCATTCTGATATCTAGGCCGATATGAAAATAATCAAGTAATAACCACTAAGCACTTTTAGCCAGTGGTGGCGGACGTTGTTTGTGGGTGGGTGGGGGGTGGGGTGGGGGTGGCACTTTTTCAGCTCATTAATTTGCCATCCCCACCACGGTTTTTACCCTGTGCTCAACACGAATGGCAGATAACACTGTCCAAAAAGAATTTTGGAATAGCCGAACATTTTCATTTTTTTTTACCTAAATGACCCCTCATCGGAACGCTCTCACCAAGCTCATTTGGAGGGAAGAATTAAAAAAACGATTAGTGCCTCCCTCCACCCCTTTCCCCTGCTTTCACTTTCGTTCCGCCACCACTGATTATAGCAACGGTAAGGTAACTGACATGTAGTCATTGTTACCTGAATCTATGTTTTTTCTTGTCCCTTCCAAAAGTGACATTTCATCTGCATGGCAATGTCAGGAAAATATCGACCAAAAATAAGGTATGATTGCGAAGAATCAACAACAGCGAAAGCGACGATTTTATAGCACGGAAAGAGTTTAAACAAAAAACTATTTGAATGATCGAATAGTAAAAACAGCGATTTTCCGATCAATTAATTCGTTTCTCTAGCATTTGTATTTATATTATGACAGTGACTTGAATATAACATCAAGTTCAGACATGTATTTGGGGGACTGTAAGATCAGACGTTACGAGTGTGTTTTCTAGACTCAGTACCTTACATGAGTAGCAGATATCCTAAATATAGGACCAGATTCTGCATAACTGGTCCATTAACATAGAGTAGTGTATTTGTCTTCAATGTTTCAAAGAGGTTGCGACGGGGATGGTGGATCAGTTGATATTGCAGCCACCGATGATGGTGGATCAGTTGAGAATGCAGCCACCGTGTCGGGATGGCCCTACCCCCCCCCCCCCTCCCCGACGGGAAAACTGTCTCCATTACCTGCCGGGGGTATCCCAGGTCTGTTGTCGGGGAGTGCATGCCGCACCACGCCCTATGTCGGGGAAATCCTGGCACCACCACTGTTTTAACCCTTTGATTCTCGTAAAGCAAATGTCAGTAGTAGGGGAAGGCACTATTGAGACCTGATTTTAACACTGAAATTCCCATAGGGTTTTGAAGTTTTTGAAAACTGACGTCCAATATGAATATGGGGACCTGATTTAACACTGAAAATTCCCATAGGGTTTTGAAGTTTTTTAAAATTCATGTCTAAAAGGAATATAGGGACCTGATTTAACACTGAAAATTCCCATAGGGTTTTAAAAATTCACGTCTAGAAGAAATATGGGGACTTGATTTAACACTGAAAATCCCCATTGACATTTTTACGCCAAAGTGCCTTCGGCCGATGGCACTCTGGCATAAAAATGTCTATGAGAATTTTCAGTGTTAAAATCGGGTCCCCATAGTGCCTTCCCCTACTACTTATATCATGTTAGCGCTGTTCACAGAAATCGCCATTCAGAGTTTATTTTTGATTCATCACTTGAACGAAATCGACAAATCGTTCCAATGAGTGACCGTGACCTATGCTTTGTTAGTAATTTTGCTGATTTTATTTTTTTTGAAAGCATTCTCCGCTAATCAGATTGGGTAAAGAGTTAACATAAAGAATAAATACCACATTCCAAATAGATTCAATACGATAATGCGTTTATAGTCTTGTTATACAGTCATTTTCAAACGGGTAAAAAGTGAAGAAGGGGACACCCATGCATCATATTCGGGTGCAAGGCCGTGAATGTCTGATAAAGAACAACAGAGAGAAGCGACGCTGTCGCGTCATGGGCGCCAGAAGCAAATTTGATTGCTCTGGCCGCGCCGATGGGAATGGCTTTTATTGAGTAGACAACAGGTTCACACGAGAAAAACCGAGAGGTCTTTGAATCAGAGTCTTCTGATTTACACTACAGTGTTATTGTTAACCCTTAACCCAAAATACACGATTTCTAATTTGTTATTTTGATTTTTTTCACTTTTTTCAAAATATTTCAACAAAACCACATCATGTGCCCCTTACTGGAACGAGATTGATGAGCTCATTCCAATGAGGCGGTGATATGATATTTATTTACTAATTTATTAATGTTTAAGGTCATATACAGGTGACATGATATGGTTTTCTTGAAATGTTTTATTATTTATTTATTAGGGTTTAATGGTACTTTCAGCAGACAGGGTCCTATCGTGTCGAGCACTTAACAGGTGGAGGGAGCCAGAGAATCAGGAAATAAATACCGAGCAGCGGCGAGTGACTGTCAGACTTTTCGACTCTTTTATCATACACAAGCAAAGTCAGCATCGGTGGAAGGCATGTATACATTAACCCTTTACCCAATGCAGACGATATCCAAATTTATTATTTTAAATATCATTTTTTTTAAATTTTTCAAAAAATTTCAACAGAACCATATCATGTGACCCCTCTTTGGAACGAGTTCGACGAGCTCGTTCCAAAAAGGGGCGACGTGATATGGTTTTGTTGAACTTTTTTGAAACATTTTTCTGATTTTTTAAGAGTCCCCTATCTGTTCCGCAGACGAGCTCGTTCCAAAGAACGGTCACATGATATGGTTTTGTTGAAGTATTTTGAAAAATAATATTTTTTCAACTGCTGAATTTGCATATTACGCGGGCGGGTGTGGCCGATTCATTGGGTAAAGGGTTAACGTGCAGTACATTGCGCCACAGTGTTCCCACTTGGATAATTATAATTAAGTATCTTGCCCAAGGAAGCAACGTAGACGATACAGATGAGGATCGAAACTTCGATCTTTCGTTCCGAAGTTTAACGCTCTAACCAACGAGCCACCGCCAATTACAGCTAACTTTTAACCAAATCAAAAATTATACCCAACAGAACGGTAACTCACTAAATTGTTTCAAACGACCGGAGCAAAGTTTCTTCTGACCGACCTCCAGGTTAAACCTGTAAGTGCATCAGCTGATATTTTGTTTATGCTTCTTAAATCGGTTTCTAAAAGTTGTTCATCGTTTTGATCCCACGCATTATGTGTTTTCACAGTAAAATACCGCTCGCGTTCATGTTTATCCCATTTGGTTTTGCAACAACCCAGCAACAGAAAAGAATAAAGAGAAAAACCAGCAGAATACATATTTCAAAAATGTTAGTCCGATAACCCGCGATCTGTTGGATTACACCCGACGACACAGCATGTCACACGAAGATATTTTGCATTCCAACTTACAATCGAAATATTGGTGGGCTTGACCTTTCTCTTCACCGCCAACACCACTACCAAAAAGAGTTATCCGGTCCACTAACGTTGATTAAAACTTTGCTTGCATTCCTAAACAATGTAACAAAGTTCCATATCTTACGTTTATGTTTATCTCTCAACACGTACAAACATGAACTTTTTTTAACATGTACTGATTCTTATCGCCTGACAAGTGTTTTAGTTAAGTGTCGTCTGCCTGTTTAGTAGACGACACTTGTCTGCTTGTTTGGCAGGCGACACTTTACTGGAAACAGCTGCTCAGATTTTACGACACTCCCTGCTCACTTCTATCCGGACCCTTAGTGTCAAATCACCCGTTGCATTACATCACATGCTGGTACACTCGACTTCCGGTTTCTATCTTTTAATTACGGGAGGTTAGTGATTGAATCGGTAGCCAGTATCCCAGTATGGAATGATTCAGCATGCAGTTTATTATTTTATCGTAAAACGATTGTATGTGCCGATTTTCTTTATACAGCTGAATTGTTGAATGAGCTATGGGTTTTTTTCACTTTTTACACTGCTTTTAAAGGTCTGCCCATAGAGGTGAGGGATCGCTGTCGCTGAAATGCGCCCCCTCCCCATTAGAAGCACTTATTGTTTCAGAAGAAAACCTGACAGCTCATGCTCTAACACAACGCTCACAGTGCGATTAATGTTAAAATATGCCTTTGGTCTTCTTGACAGTGGCATTTATTACATCCCACGAAGTTTTGTTCAAATTGTTGCGACATCCCCACTATGAGCATGGTCGTGAAAATAAGTTACGCAGTTTGTTAGTGACTTAATATGGTATTTACAGTTTCAATGAATTTCACATTGGGCGAGAGCTAAAAGGGGGATCAGTAAATTCCATACTGGACAAAACTTTTTGACACCCCACGTACCAAAATAAGTCTCTAACACATTGTGTAAAGAATACATACCTTACCGACAATTTTTATAGACGAATACACAAAGGTGAGATCATTCTGTTAGCCGTGTATACATCTCAAAAGTCTATGTATAGCATATACGCAATTTGCACGTGGCGTTTTAAATCCAATGAAATTCTCAGACAGTTGTAGAAGGTAAGAGATATTAATCTCACAACAAGTAAATATTCCTCCAATGCAAGTAACAAAGTCTAGACTAATTACAAATATTATTCAAGGTAATAAAACTCAATGCACACGTGAACTAAAGAAGGGAGATTTTCGGAACTGTACTTGCATATAATAGTAAACAAAAACTTCAGTTTGTACACATGTTGAGGTCACTGCTTTGGTCAAACTAACTAAGTTCACAAGGCAAACTCATTTAATATACATAACGACCTCGAGCGTTTAGGTTTTGTGACCCAATGAGACGCTTGTGACAACAACACGTCAATCAGCGCGCATATATTTCCTCGAATGGTCTAATCACTCATGATACCAGTGCTGTGTTTTGGTTTGCGCGCAATAAAATAGTTCTTTGTTGAAATGATAAGCCTGTAATGCTACAGAGGCGAAGATGCAAGATAAATTAATTATTACCACCCCGGGGTCGGTGGTGGTGTTTTGAAGTCCTGATCTCGACACTGGGTCATGCAGTACAGTCGCCGTGGACTGGTCGTAATCCACGCGTGGGCAGTTATGTCCACGCATGCGTTTAACAGGTAATAAGAATCACCATCAACAAAATTTCAACTAATGATGCACCGGGTTGTACCCGGTGCTTCATTAATTAAATTTTTGATGATTATTCCTGTAATCAGTGTCAGCAATCTAATATTATTGCGTCGTAGAAATATTGCCCTCCCGTGGAAAGTGACCAGTCCATGGCGGCCGTACTGTATATAGAGTCGTCTTTGGGACCGATATATGCCCGAGGTCGAGACTTCAAAACACAGTCTAGAACCCCCACCCCAGGGTGGTAATATCCTTTGCGCACATCTTTGTGGCTTATGTATCTAGACAGAAGAAAACACGTAAACATAGTTGGGATGAATTTTATTTGGTTTCGTTATTGTTAGCGGGTAGAATGTCTTTATGTCAATTCGACGTCCAAAGATTAAAATCAGAATTTCATGCTTTCTACCAACGCTTGGCTTATGATTCCACAATGGAGCGAGTTCCTTGCAGGGCAAAAAGAGGAAGCAACTTTATTTTATACATAGATGTTGCATTTAATTTTAAACTTTTACTCAACGTAACGGCCAAAATCTGCTGGCGCTATTCACAAAAATCACCATTCAATTTGCATTATTTTTTTTAAAAAAATTCTTTCAAAAGCATACCTTATGACCCCTCATTGGAACGGGGTATTTTCTCTCAGTTTCTTTGTTACATAAAGTGATCGATGGTAACTGCCTTTAGAAATACATAGTCTGTGCCCCTCCCAAATAAATAACACATAACACAGCAGCTTGCCGACAAGCGATGGCGACATTGAGTGACACTCTCAAATTTATTTGTACATTAAGAAAATCACGTGCCACGGGCACGATGGGCAAAGCACACCTGTTTGATCCAAATCATGAAACAACGAGAAATGTAGCGTTACGTGTCCGCCCAGGAAAAAACATAGATAACCCTGTACTTTATTTATTTTTATATATTTTTATCTATTGACTAAAGTGAATTTTTTGATTTGATTGGTTGATAGATACGTGGTATGAGACCATATTCATTGAAACCCACGATACGTCCGCCCAGCCACTGACAAATTTCCATACCCAGTGGAAGCCTCGTTCCGAAATCTACAAATTGTCCATACCCCGTAGAAGACGCGTCATTCCAGTTTTACAGTGTACATGTATTATATTTTAATTTTTTATCTCCAAACTATAGCTCATGACCCCTTATTGGAATGAGCTTGTCGAGTACCCTCCAATGTGGGGTTCATAAGCTATGTTTTTGAGACAAAAAAGAAAAAAAGAAATTCAATTTTTTTTTTATACTAGTCGTATCGGCATATTTTCACAAAAACTCTTTTGCACAAAAATTCCGCAGAAACCTGTATGGCTCAACAATGGAAGATAAAAGATCTCATGCCGTGTGTGTTCACACATGAAATAGGTTGTACTTCTAAAACGGAAAGTCAATAGATAAATTCGTTACCCCGTGTCTGATTACGTGGTACGGGTTTTTACCTACCCGAAGCCAGCCGTATCCCATTCGGCCTTCGGCCTCATGGGATACGGCTGGCTTCGGGAAGGTAAAAACCCTTACCACGTGATGAGACACGGGGTAACTAATAATATCAGGGGCCTATGGAAACCTGTTATCCGAAGCTGTACATACATGATGTACTGCCATCGTAACTATGAAGTGTCGGAAGTTCACTCTTTTTTCTTTTTTTTTAATCTACACCAGTACAAGAGGCGCGATACTAAAACCATGAGCAACAATGATAGCAATATACTAATATTTGTAAGAGATAAGATGTGAGCGTCATGATAGAATCGCTTGAACTGACGAAAAAACCCCCACAACCAAACCTAGTCAATCAAGTGATAACACCACTCCGTCCCATTGGCACTAATCAGTAACCCATTTATTTGAATATCCACAGACAACATTTTCCCGCTAAACTGCCATAACGCGGGAAAATATTAGTCCATGGGGTCTTCTTGTCATCAGTTTTGCTGTTTAATGTTCTGTTGTTTGTCCTATTGTTTTATAAGTAATGCGGGAATATTTTTCAATTCCGACATTTCGGTATTTTTGAGTTCAATCGGTACGTTAAATCAGTATTGGCTCGATACCGAACAGTATAACGCCCTTGGTGCCCATCTCTAGACAGAACTTGTTAAACACTGCAATCAGACACTGTTCCGGTTGACTGGGTTCACCTGGAAGATGAACTCTACAGAGTTTTCCCATAAGCAATGTTCGGCGTTGATACAATGTTTTAATTCCGGGAACAGGAATTTCCTGCTTTCCGGTTCCGTAAACCAGTCACGATACCCGGGAAATCTATAGTGCGGAAGCGAGAATCACGCATGGCAGTGTTTGTAATGAACTGAAGTTTCCAAAATTGAAAACAAACTGCCCAGACGTAACTTTGTAAGATTTTGTCAGCCCTTCCACGCCTGAAATTTTACAATCCTGTTTCCCGGAAAACCCTTTCCACCAAATCACTGTAGCTCTCAATCGTTCCGGGGGACTCATCTTTTCAAAAGCAAGATCTTTACTCGCTTCAAAGTTCAAACTCGTCTTCATTTTCAGATCATTAGTACCACTCAGTATTCACGCCCTCCTTCGACATCAACTCCTTCTTCACTGCCGTCACCAGTCTCCTCTGCTTCAGAGCAGAGGAGACTGGTGACGGCAGTGAAGAGGGAGCTGAAGCCAGAAGGAAGTGGTGATTTATTTATTTATTATTTATTTATCTATTTATTAGGGTTTAACGACTCCTTAACAGCCATATATCGGTGACAGTTTTACGGGTGGAGGAAGCCGGAGTACCCGAAGAGAACCACCGAGCAGCGATGGGCTGCTGCCAGCTCCCCAACATCGTAACTCCGCACTGCAGCACAGGCAGGGTTAGATTGGTTGAAAACATGCGCACCATCGACGTACAGTTCGCATTAGTACACGGCGTCATCGTGCCCCCATGTATACAATCTGGGTGAAGCGCCTTGCCCAAGGACACAACGAGGGAGTCCGAATCGATCGCTCAGACGGTCACCCATCCAAGGACTAACCGGACTCGACGTTGTTTAACTTCGGTGATCTGACGAGAACCGGTTACCGCAACGCCACCGCGCCCCCTGGAAGGGGTGATAAAACTAGCGATTCTGAAAATGAAGATGAGTTGGAAGTCGGGTTTGGACTTTCACACTTCTCTTGGGAAAAGAACATTTCCGTATGGAGATGGCAGATTGCCAACAAAATATGTTAATTTTCACGAAATTAAATGCGTCGTGTTACTGTAAATTTACTTAATATCATCCGGGACATTTCCCTGTTCCCGGTTCTGGGTGTAATTTCATTCCCGTTCCCGTTACTACAGTAAAACCTAGTTGATCACATTATTCCAACAAAAATAAGAAAGAAACGTTTCTAATTACATTTTCAACAGTAAAAATAGTTTGTTATTTTATCGGTGTTTAACGACACTTCCAACAGCCATGGTCCTATCGTGTCGGACAATTTTATGGGTTGCGAAAGACCGAGTACCCGGAATGAACCAACAGCAACGACTAGTAATTTTCAGTCTCTCTTACTTACTGTCCAGGCACAACCTGCATGGGTTTCGTTAAAGCCAAGTGTCCAGTTGCCGTGTTTTACGCCTTAGAATATGCACGCTAAAAACTAAATTGTTAAAAACTACACTTGAAGTGCTGTATTTAACACTTACTCAGTGCTGAACTAGCACTTTGTTCAAGTGTAGATATCCCAGAACTTGACAGGTGTTGACAATAATACCACTTGACAAGTGTAATGTCGCGACAAAAGGAAACAACGCAGATGACGCGGATCAGGCTCGAACTCTCGAGCCTGATCCGCGTCATCTGCGTTGGGTCCTTTTAATTATGTACCTACCAAGCGCAAATCAAATTATGGACGATTCTGGAAGAACCACCAATGCTAGACACATGGGAAGTGCCATCCATTCAAGTTTCAGATGTCTGACGATTGTAATGTCTAAGTGCTTAAAGCATTGCACTTTGAGTGTTAAAATCAAACCCTAAGAGTTAGAATGGGTTTAACACCTTGAAAGTGTCAGTTTTAACACTTTAGTTTTTAGTGTGTTACGAAAGACCGAGTACCCGGAGTGAACCAACAACAACGACTAGTAATTTTCAGTCTCTCTTATTTACTGTCCAGGCACAACCTGCATGGGTTTCGTTGAAGCCAAGTGTCCAGTTGCCGTGTTTTACGCCTTAGAATATACCGCCATCGTGCTCCTAATTGGACAATCGGAATTAAATGTCAACTCAGATGATACGGAGCAGGACTGAACCTTGGACCTTTCAATGTGAAGTCCAATGCGCTGACTAATGAACCACCACGCCCCAGTAAAAATAGTATTTTCACAACTGAATCGTCAAGGATAGCTGTGCCGATTTGCGTTGTTGGGTCCCTTCACGCATTTACCCGTAACATAAATCTATATTTCAAGCCTGTAAAAAGATCTGCGGTAAAATCCTTCACACGCCGGATGCGATTCAGCTCAAATTTGAGCCTAACTGTCGAATAGAGACAGATGGTGAATGATCGGTGTTCAGAGTCAGAAAAAAAGAAAAAAATATATATAAAAACGACGAAATATAATTTAATCCCTAGCACTCTGGTAGATCAACAGAATTTTCTCCAATTACCCGTTTTTCTCTTTTTTAACTGTTAATTTTACCAGTTATATCTTGTTTGACAGAGCTCACCGACCTCTATCAAACAAGGTATATTTGGTTAAATATCAAACTGTATTATGGGAAATATCTGCTTACTGAAAATTTTGCCATTTTGACATCAGAGTGCAGATGGTTAATGTAACTATTCGTTGTGTCTAAATTATAATAAGTTATTTTATATTTCAACTTCCAGATTGGCATGGGCGGATCCAGGATCCCCAACCCCTATTTTTTGTAAATCATGACCATGTGTTATTGTGGATAATACCATCCACATGCATATGTACTTCTATAACTCATGCGCGGATCTCCTGTTGCCACTGCACCGATCCGCTTGACAGAGGCAGCAGAAGCTCGACAAAAGTGGAGGGGCACAAATTTTCAAGGTTCAGCCCAATGGGGAAAAATTACAATTGTATATCGGTAAATGTCCGTGACACACTATAGTGTATCGTTTAGATGAGCATGCCGCGGTGTGGGCACTGTCCTGTCCATTTCTTCTACTTCAACCATCTTCCAACCCGAAGGCTAGCCTTCGGGTTGGAAGATGGGTGAAGTTGAAGAAACGGACCGAAGCGACCGAAGCGACCGAAGGTGCCATTTGTTGGCCACATTTTGTTTGGATTTGAAAATAATATATTACAGGAATGCCTGTACATGTATATTAGCACGTTTACATGCGCCCATTTTAACTCACGGTGCAACATGTCTATGGAAAAAGTGGAGGGGCACGTGCCCCATGTGCCCTTTGGTTCTGCCGCCTCTGCCGTTTGATCTTTGTTTTACAGTTACGATCATAACTAAGGTATCACGCTGTGACGAAAATCAAAACTGAAAATAGAAATTGTAACTTGTCACTTCATCGAATGGGGCATTATGGGGCGAGCCATTCGCGGGGCTTCCGGTATAAAACGACCTTAATGTGAAATGCGTTTGTTTCGACCGAAAACAACATCAACACTGATTGTGCCTTCAGGTCGATAACTACCGCAAAATGCGACCCAATTGTTTCCGCAGGCATATCACCGGCCGATTACTTCCGCAAAATGCGAGACGACAACAGAAAGACCGGAGGGAGATTAGATCCTCAAAATGTGAGGCCGGACACAATGGACACAATCGGATCGAGTTATACGAACATAACGCGCCTGCGAACTTATTCGGTTTTTCCGACCTATCCGACCCAAATATTTGTCCCATTTTGCAAACTTGGGATGTGCAACTTTGTCCCTTCGCTGGGTTTCGGGAAAATTTGCCAGTCTGATTCACGTTTTAATTTTCCAACTAAAGCTCTGGTTGAATTTACCCTGGAACATTTAAACTGAAAAACTTCTCGAAGATAAGTGAACCAAGATGTGCACAAGACTGTACTGATAAACTAAAAGGAACAGAAACAAAAATGTTGGTTTCTCTCGCTGATACTGACATTTTATTGTTTTTTATGGGGTACAAGGTACCTTTCAGCACCTACGAGCTGCAAACAATTACCGTGATTCTTCGGTTAACTACTGTCAGATGACTGTCAAATACAATGGTCTCGAGGCCGTAAATTAATTTTAACGGTGTTGCCGTAGAAAAGCCGGCGAATTTTTTCTCCCGTCACGCTGTCCAATTACGTCTCACGGCGGTAAAAATGGTGAAAATAATATATTACAGGAATGCCTGTACATGTATATTAGCACGTTTGCATGCGCCCATTTTAACTCATTATGCGATCGGCCTTGTCATATGCCATTCTGGAAGTCGCCTTTTCCAAGAAGGATGCCCGATGCTTTTGAAGGCGAACAACAACGTATTACTATGAATTTGCAAGTTTGTGGCCACGTGAATCATGTTCATTGCAGTCTTGGACATGAAAATCAAATAACGTCAATTTTTTACGCGTGTAATTGTTTCAGTAATCATGTAGAATAGCAAACTGTTCGCACTGCGTCACCGATATTCGATAGATCTTATGGCTTGTGGCCACGGATCACCGCTAAGGCCGGCCTACCCAGGGATTTGTTTACCCTTTTTAAATTATGGTTTTCAGTTGAATAAGGGTCTGCCATATGGCTGGAACTCTGCCCCCGGTCATTTTGGCCGTAATTAATTTGATGGTAAATGGTACGGGGAAATAAGGCAAATGATGGTTGACATTTTTTACGGTCATATGACCGGCAGCTAGTTTCCAGGCATTTGACCGTACAAATAACGTGAAAAAAAAGAATTACGGGAATATACGGCAAATGACAGTTAAAATTTGTTTACGGTTTGCCGTAACGCTTATGGTCATATGCCTGGAAACTAGCTGCCGGTCATATGACCGTAAAAAATAGTTACTTTTTTACAGTGTGGCTATATCGATACCACTTACACAGGTATAAAGTCACGTTTAGCCAAGGCTGAGAAAAAATATGAAATGGTTCAAGTTTCCAGACCGATCCAAACTTTCATGCCCGACTCTGATCTTTTATCAGCTCTTAAAAAAAGAAGGGTTATATTCATTTAAAACGCCGTTTGGAGGTACTTACAGCGCACACTTCAAATACTTGCAAACCTGGAATGCAGGCAAACACTAACCCTTCGCCTAACCTGAATGGTAGACGACACTGAGAAAATAATTCTTGAATAACTAAGCAGCTTTCATTTTTCGCCTCCACCCACAAACATAGCTTATGACCGCTCATTGGAACGAGCTCTATGAGCTCGTTCCAATAAGTGGTCATAAGCTAAGTTCTGGAGGCTAAAATGTGAATGGCGATTTTTTGTTGTTGGCAATATCGCTGGACGATTTTGGTCATTACGTTTGGTAAAGGGATGAGCAGCTGTATAAGAAAATAAAAAATTGAAATAAACGAAATCCCGACCGACCCACCCTATGTGTCTTTTACCTGTAACCTGAACCAAACCATTTATTTTTTTTTCGCCCAGTAGTTTTTACCCATGCTACTTACTTTGGAGGGTTCACATCCGGGTTCTGAAAGATAATTTCTTTACCACAGTAATCAAACACTGCTCTGCCTCCCAGGGTTCCCACGGGGAAATACCTACATTAGGAATGGTGCTAAGTAGTTAAATAGAAATAAAAGCAAACTCAGCGATCGAAGTTAATTGATGGTAAAATAAAATTAACTTTGAAAGACCTTGCTTCTTCGCAACCTGTTCTGAAGCTTCAACAATTAATAACAAAATTATGCAAAACTAATAACACCCTGTTAAAAAAAAATAAATAATTAACACTTTTTGAAGTATGTAGTTAATAATAATGTACATACCAGGTAATGGCATCTCGATGGATGGAAACCCACGTTCTCCTGGAAGTAGCAGACCGAGAAACCATGTGCTGTTCGTAACTATGGTAAGATCGATTTGTGTATTTTCTACAAATAACTTCCGTCACCTCACGGGTCATCGGCGTCTCTATTGTCAGGAATATAGATATAGTTCTTTGAAATCGTTAAAAGCTTAAAGATACATTGATCCGCAGACGACATTTCATACTATTAGTGTTCTGGTGTTTAGTGTTTGCTTTGTTAACACCTCCCACACGAATGCTGAAGATTGGAATCGAGATGGAGAATAGGTTTTTTTTTTCGTGCTGTGGAAACCAGGCGCGTAGCCAG
This sequence comes from Pictodentalium vernedei, assembly GCA_031216915.1. Taxonomy (NCBI): domain Eukaryota; kingdom Metazoa; phylum Mollusca; class Scaphopoda; order Dentaliida; family Dentaliidae; genus Pictodentalium; species Pictodentalium vernedei. The sequence goes on along the minus strand of CM062290.1, from coordinate 391,243,531 downwards.
GATTCTATAGTAGGGAGTGACTTAGCCATTTTTTTGAGGGGGGGAGGGGCAAAGATGATATTTGAAAGACCGTTGTGTGGGGTTTCGGAAGCCTTCCCTAGTCCTAACTAGGACCCTCCGGTCGTTGCCTCCTCCTCCCACTCCCCTTGAGGGAAGTAGGAGGAGGAGGGAACGACCGCAGGGTCCTAGTTAGGACTATACCTTCGCCTCCCACACTCCCTCCCCAAGACAATTTTGCAAAATTTAGTGCTCTTATAGCGAATCTGAGGTATTTGTAGTGTGTGAAGCCCCTGTATTGGAGACCATTTTTGGAGCTCTGTGTTGTGTGAAACTTGCAGTGTTTGGGGGAGGGGGGGGGGGGGGTAATCGGAAATTTTAAGGGGGGGGGGGGGGGCACCTCCTAGCTACACCACTGACGAGGACACAAGATTAGTGTTGTGGAACTAAAACACTTGCCCTTCCTCTGACCGATTTTTTAAATATTTTTGTTCCCTTGTGGTTAGCAGGTGAAGGAACCCGGAGTATCCATAGAGAAGCACCAAAAGGTATAAACCTTAACATTAGAGACAACATTTGCAATATTTTCTCCTACTAAATAAATAAATACAATTTTGCATCCAAAACACAGCTTATGGTCCGCTCCTTGGAACGCGTCTATTCTATTGAAGGAACCATCAAGCTATATTTTGGGAGCAAAAACAATATATCCCTGTAATACCATCAGGGCGGGGGGGGGGGGGGGGGGGGGGAGGGTGGAAGTAGAAAATGTGCAGACGTCATGTACATTTTTCGGTTTAGCCCTTTTTTACACCAACCCATCACCTTGTGCAATTTTTCTACTGCCATTTTCAGACACCCACCCCCGCTTTCCCATTGATATTACGAATTGCTTTGACAAACATCATAATAGGTATGGAAAGAAGTATAGTTTCCAGTTTTTATTTTCCAGAAACGTTCTTTTCCCTTCCTGTTTGCAAAATGGAGCTTCAGAAATCTTTAAAAAAAAACTCATTGAGCACAGCTCAATGTCCATAAAGCAGGAATGATAGCCAAAGATATGCCCAACCCCATTTCCCTGATTTGACGTAAATAAAACATGTTTAACCCTTTACCCAACGTAACGTCCAAAACCGGCCAGCGCTTTTCTCAAAAATCGCTAATTAATTTTCATGGTATTTTCATTTTTTGTCTCAAAAACATAGGTTATGACCCCTCTTTGGAACGAGCTAGTCGAGCTCGTTCCAAAGAGGGGTCATAACCTATGTTTTTGAGACAAAAAATGAAAAACATTAGTTATTCAAGAATTTTGTTTGCAAGTGTCGTCTGCTTTTCATGTTAGGTGAAGGATTAAATTATTCTCCTGATTTGTACCACAGGTGAAAGCTAAAAATGACAAAAAATTCAATCCATTCTGATCCATCCATTTATGTTTTTACTTGATTCTGGCAGGAGTCTGCATGATTGATTCCATAAGTGACACCAAGTGCTAACGTTATTAGTATGGTTTATTTATTTCTTGTTTATTTTTGCCTAATTCTCAATTAAAAATCAGTTGAAAATGATATTTGTCAATTTTCCAAAATCTCAAGTTACCAATGACACATGTGGTAAAGTCTTAATACACAATAATAGAAAGTCAAACAAAACTGAATATTATATTTTGACAAGGTCCAGGGACCGACCTGGGCATGCGCCAGTGCGTATTTGGTTCTGAAACATCAGGACCTGGCTCTTAAATCTCAGAAATAGGCTTCTCAGTTGGCGCGTAACTTCTCAGATCATATTTTGATATTCTTTCGATGGATAATCGAGAGTGACACTCTTACATGTATTATATATATGATTATTATTTATCATTGTTGTAGAGTGCTTAAGTTAATACTTTAAGTCTTAATTACCAAACATTAATCTTCACTGTGGTTTCTGATCAAGTCTTGGCTGCCTAAATAGGCAGCCAAGACTTGACCAGAAACCACAGTGAAGATTAATGTTTGCTATAGTGTACTAAATGAAAATGATGAGAGCTATTACATACTTGCAGTATGTGTTACAAGCAGCAGTGTGACTCCGTAAATTGTAATCTGGCGCATGAATTGAAAAAATAGGTTCCGAGGCTAGAGGGTATTTTAAGTAGTCCTGATCGGTCCCTGAAGGTCGTGCAACAATATTTGAAATTTTAAAGCGTGTTGGAACTGGTAACCAAGTTGAAACAGGGCAGTTGTCATAATCAACTCACAAGCACTCCTTCTGCGTCATAATACCAGAGCAATGACAACGAGGAAACAACAGAACATATTCTCAAATATCCTTTTAACATTTGAGTGAATAAGTGAAGCCCTTGAAGTGAATAGAATATTAGTTGATACTAGCACATTTTTACATTAATTCATGTTGTATCTGGTGCATTATAAAGCATTTTTCCAAAAAAAATTGTCTGGCATATTTTCTACACTGAGAACCAGACACCCACTCCTCCAACAACATGTCTTATTTGTGGCATTGCACAGATTTCACATCATACTAACACTTATAAAGGCTCCTTGTACCGCAGTTGACCTATTAGGGTTGATTTATAGCATTATCTCAATGGTTTGGAACATAAATAATGATATATTCTGATATACTGCAGAAAAGTATGAAACATTGCATAATTTGAGAACGCACGTTTTTAGCGCACCCATGAGACCCCCCCCCCCCCCCCCCCGGTAATACCCCTGGTAATACACATGTTGTCAACATCAGGTTTAAGAAAATGCTGTAGACGGGCGGATATTCGTCCAGTTTCTGCCAAACAGGATTGAATTGATTAATTCCAAAAGGCCGTCTCATGTAAAACTGATGTTGTCAACGTGTGTTATTTCGCCAGCAGGATGCGTTATAGAACCCAAAGTATTAAGTGTTCCGACTTAGAAACCTGCTGTGAAACAAACATTAGAGTACGGGCGTGTACCCCCCCCCCCCCCCCCCGCCCCCCCCCCCCCTCCAAAAAACCCCAACAAAAACCAACCATGAAAACAAAGACAAAAACAAACTATAAAACACAAAAACATGGACTGTATGTAACCTGTTCTGTTACACTCATAGAATCTGTTTTCCTATATAGCGTTGTCCGGCCTGGTCCAGTCGGGGCGTCGCCACGATGACCGATTAGGGTCGGCGATGTAAATCTCATCTATCCCAACTATAACGACTCAAATCACGACTGATAAACTATTCCAACTACATTATCAAGGCATATCTTCATCGAACGCATGCCTTGATGGCGTAGTTGGAATATGAAAACAAGTTATGCAGCTTACATTAATGCCACTCCGCCTCCCCCCTTGGCCCAATGGTACAAGTGTGTGGGATGACCTTCGTAACAGCAGCTTCATGGCCTCCCTTTTCTCGTGTACTATGATGGATCTTTCGCCTGCACGGAGTGTGTCCCTCTCCGCACAGAGGACATCCATTTTACGTCCCCACTCGGAAGTAAGGTACGCTGTTATTATGTAATCAACATTTTCCGTACCGGTACTTCAAATTGATCAAGCTGGGTCTCCGGCATTCAAACCCTCAATTTGTATGACTGACTGTGTGCGAGAAAATATCAGATATAATCTGGTAAGAAAGTTCAAGGAAGTTTCGTTTTCGAAACTGCAGTCTCCTGTGCAGGAGACCTGATGATAGAAGGATAGTTCAAGGAAGTTTCGCTTCTGACACTACTGTCTCCTGTGTAGGACGCCTGATGATAGATGGATAGTTCAAGGACGTTTCGTTTTCGATGATAGAAGGATACTTCAATGAAGTTTAGCTTCCGAAACTACTGTCTCCTGTGCAGGAGACCTAATGATAGAAAGATAGTTCAAGGAAGTTTAGCGTCCGAAACTACTGTCTCCTGTGCAGGAGGCCTGGTGATAGAAGGATAGTTCAAGGAAGTTTCGCTTCCGAAACTACTGTCTCCTGTGCAGGAAGCCTGATGATAGAAGGATAGTTCAAGGAAGTTTTGTTTTCGAAAATACTGTCTCCTGTGCAGGAGACCTGATGATAGAAGGATAGTTCAAGGAAGTTTCGCTTCCGACACTACTGTCTCATGTGCAGGAAGCCTGATGATAGACGGAAAGTTCAAGGAAGTTTCGTTTTCGATGATAGAAGGATACTTCAAGGAAGTTTAGCTTCCGAAACTACTGTCTCCTGTGCAGGAGACCTGATGATAGAAAGATAGTTCAAGGAAGTTTAGCTTCCGAAACTACTGTCTCCTGTGCAGGAGACCTGATGATAGAAGGATAGTTCAAGGAAGTTTTGCTTTCGAGGCTACTGTCCCCTGTGCAGGAGGCCTGGTGATAGAAGGATAGTTCAAGGAAGTTTCGCTTCCGAAACTACTGTCTCCTGTGCAGGAAGCCTGATGGTAGAAGGATAGTTCAGGGAAGTTTCGTTTTCGAAACTACTGTCTCCTGTGCAGGAGACCTGATGATAGAAGGATAGTTCCAAGAAGTTAAGCTTCCGAAACTACTGTCTCCTGTGCAGGAGTCCTGATGATAGAAGAATAATTCAAGGAAGTTTCCTTTTCGAAACTACTGTCTCCTGTGCAGGAGACATGGTGATAGAAGGATACTTCAAGGAAGTTTAGCTTCCGAAACTACTGTCTCCTGTGCAGGAGACCTGATGATAGAAAGATAGTTCAAAGAAGTTTAGCATCCGAAACTACTGTCTCCTGTGCAGGAGACCTGATGATAGAAGGATAGTTCAAGGAAGTTTCGCTTTCGAGGCTACTGTCCCCTGTGCAGGAGGCCTGGTGATAGAAGGATAGATCAAGGAAGATTCGCTTCCAAAACTACTGTCTCCTGTGCGGGAAGCTTGATGGTAGAAGGATAGTTCAGGGAAGTTTCGTTTTCGAGACTACTGTCTCCTGTGCAGGAGACCTGATGGTAGAAGGATAGTTCAAGGAAGTTCAGCTTCCAAAACTACTGTCTCCTGTGCAGGAGACCTGATGATAGAAGGATAGTTCAAGGAATTTTCGCTTCCGACACTACTGTCTCATGTGCAGGAAACCTGATGATAGATGGATAGTTCAAGGAAGTTTCGTTTTCGATGATAGAAGGATACTTCAAGGAAGTTTAGCTTCCGAAACTACTGTCTCCTGTGCAGGAGACCTGATGATGGAAAGATAGTTCAAGGAAGTTTAGCTTCCGAAACTACTGTCTCCTGTGCAGGAGGCCTGGTGATAGAAGGATAGTTCAAGGAAGTTTCGCTTCCGAAACTACTGTCTCCTGTGCAGGAAGCCTGATGGTAGCAGGATAGTTCAGGGATGTTTCGTTTTCGAAACTACTGTCTCCTGTGCAGGAGACCTGATGATAGAAGGATAGTTCAAGGAAGTTTAGCTTCCGAAACTACTGTCTCCTGTGCAGGAGACCTGATGATAGAAGGATAGTTCAAAGAAGTTTCGCTTTCGAGGCTACTGTCTCCTGTGCGGGAAGCCTGATGATAGAAGGATAATTCAGGGAAGTTTCCTTTTCGAAACTACTGTCTCCTGTGCAGGAGACCTGGTGATAGAAGGATACTTCAAGGAAGTTTAGCTTCCGAAACTACTGTCTCCTGTGCAGGAGACATGGTGATAGAAAGATAGTTCAAGGAAGTTTAGCTTCCGAAACTACTGTCTCCTGTGCAGGAGACCTGATGATAGAAGGATAGTTCAAGGAAGTTTCGCTTCCAAAACTACTGTCTTCTGTGCAGGAGCCCTGGTGATAGAAGGATACTTCAAGGAAGTTTAGCTTCCGAAAATTACTGTCTCCTGTGCAGGAGACCTGATGATAGAAAGATAGTTCAAGGAAGTTTCGCTTTCGAGGCTACTGTACCCTGTGCAGGAGGCCTGGTGATAGAAGGATTGTTCAAGGAAGTTTCGCTTTCGAGGCTACAGTCCCCTGTGCAGGAGGCCTGGTGATAGAAGGATAGTCCAAGGAAGTTTCGCTTCCGAAACTACTGTCTCCTGTGCAGGAAGCCTGGAGGGAGAAGGATAGTTCAGGGAAGTTTCGTTTTCGAAACTACTGTCTCCTGTGCAGGAGACCTGATGATAGAAGGATAGTTCAAGGAAGTTTAGCTTCCGAAACTACTGTCTCCTGTGCAGGAGACCTGATGATAGAAGGATAATTCAGGGAAGTTTCCTCTTCGAAACTACTGTCTCCTGTGCAGGAGACATGGTGATAGAAGGATACTTCAAGGAAGTTTAGCTTCCGAAACTACTGTCTCCTGTGCAGGAGACCTGATGATAGAAAGATAGTTCAAGGAAGTTTAGCTTCCGAAACTACTGTCTCCTGTGCAGGAGACCTGATGATAGAAGATAGTTCAAGGAAGTTTCGCTTTCGAGGCTACTGTCCCCTGTGCAGTGAGCCTGGTGATAGAGGGAAAGTTCAAGGAAGTTTCGCTTCCGAAACTACTGTCTCCTGTGCAGGAAGTTTGATGGTAGAACGATAGTTCAGGGAAGTTTCGTTTTCGAAACTACTGTCTCCTGTGCAGGAGACCTGATGATAGAAGGATAGTTCAAGGAAGTTTAGCTTCCGAAACTACTGTCTCCTGTGCAGGAGACCTGATGATAGAAGGATAATTCAGTGAAGTTTCCTTTTCGTAACTATTGTCTCCTGTGCAGGAGACATGGTGATAGAAGGATACTTCAATGAAGTTTAGCTTCCGAAACTACTGTCTTCTGTGCAGGAGACCTGATGATAGAAAGATAGTTCAAGGAAGTTTAGCTTCCGAAACTACTGTCTCCTGTGCAGGAGACCTGATGATAGAAGGATAGTACAAGGAAGTTTCGCTTCCGACACTACTGTCTCATGTGCATGAAGCCTGATGATAGATGGATAGTTCAAGGAAGTTTCGTTTTCGAAACTACTGTCTCCTATGCAGGAGACCTGATGATAGAAGGATAGTTCAAGGAATTTTCGCTTCCGACACTGTTGTCTCATGTGCAGGAAGCCTGATGATAGATGGATAGTTCAAAGAAGTTTCGTTTTCGATGATAGGATACTTCAAGGAAGTTTGGCTTCCGAAACTACTGTCTCCTGTGCAGGAGACCTGATGATGGAAAGATACTTCAAGGAAGTTTAGCTTCCGAAACTACGGTCTCCTGTGCAGGAGACCTGATGATAGAAGGATAGTTCAAGGAAGTTTCGCTTTCGAGGCTACTGTATCCTGTGCAGGAGGTCTGGTGATAGAAGGATTGTTCAAGGGAGTTTCGCTTTCGAGGCTACTATCCCCTGTGCAGGAGGCCTGGTGATAGA